>CABHPQ010153251.1:643-23342 GCA_902168405.1 Peromyscus aztecus | reverse complement strand
GAAAGAAAGAAAGAAAGAAAGAAAGAAAGAAAGAAAGAAAGAAAGAAAGAAAGAAAGAAAGAAAGAAAGAAAGAAAGAAAGAAAGAAAGAAAGAAAGAGGGGGGAAGAGAGAGACCATCTTTTTATTTATCTGTTGGTACAGATTTCAAAGTGTTATGGAGGGTTTTGAGTCACCATGTGGAGTTAGAAGCATACTCCCCTAATCTACTATCAGGGGATAAATTGGTGTGACCTTTTGGGGGTCAATTCAGCAACACCAAAACTTCAGCTACCTCAATCCAGAAAGTTCTGTTCTAGTAACTTATCTTGTTGGTAGATTAAGTGTGCAAAAATAATATATTGAAACACATCACCAAATGCTCCCTGATTTCGACAACAGTCTCAAACTGCCAAGTATACTCACCTGTGTGCAAAGCTGGGCAAGTGAATGAATCAGTCAAAGAAATGTAATGTGGCCCTGAAAAGGAAGTTGGGCTTTTTCTTTTTCTTTTTTTTTAAGTATTTATTTATTTATTATGTATACTACATTGTTGCCTGCATGTATGCCTGCAAGCCAGAAGAGGGCACCAGATCTCATTACAGATGGTTGTGAGCCACCATGTGGTTGCTGGGAATTGAACTTAGGACCTCTGGAAGAACAACCTGTGTGTGCTCTTAACCTCTGAGCCATCTCTCCAGCCCGGGCTTTTTCTTTTTGAGACAGGGTTCTCACTATGCAGCCTTCCTGGCCTAGAACTTGCTAGATAGACCAGGCTGGACTAGAACTCACGAAAATCTGCCTTGCTGGGATTAAAGCCCAGTAAAGTTAGGTTTTTGGAACTAAAAGATGTTAAGGAATTTCAAAATACTTTAAAAAAATTCTTGAAGGAGCCAGAAAGATGGCTCAGTGGTTAAAAGCACTTGTTGGTCTTGTCGAGGACCCGGGTTCGGTTCCCAGCATCCACATGGTGGCTCAAAACCATCTGTAACTCCAGTTCTTGAAGATCTGATGCCCTCTTCTGGCATCCATGGGCACCAGGCATACATGTAGTGCACAGACACAAATACAGGCCCAACATTCTCAGACATAAAGTAAAATAAAGAAGGCTTAAATGTTTGTAAAGAAAGTTGTAGTGTTGGGCACAGTGTCACAGTTTTTAATCCTTTTGTAGCCAAAGCCAACTTTACCGTGTCTTAGCACCACCCGTGAGGGTTTTTTTTTTTTTTTTTTGGTTTTTCAAGACAGGGTTTCTCTGTGTAGCTTTGGAGCCTGTCCTGGAACTCACTCTGTAGCCCAGGCTGGCCTCGAACTCACAGAGATCCGCCTGCCTCTGGCTCCCGAGTACTGGGATTAAAGGCGTGCGCCACCACCGCCCAGCTTCCCCTATATTTGTTAGCGAATCTGACTGCACACACTGCAGCATGCCTTTCTCCCACTTTCTTATTTGCCTTGGTCTAGGCATTAACCACACCTTCGAAGGTCTCCCCCATTTAGGATTCTGTACATCACTCTGCCTCTGGGTCTCTTTAGCACCAGCACACCACGGTTACCATGGTTACTCTGAACTTAGAGTTTCAAAGCAAACCTGTTTGGGGCACTTTGGATTGAACCCAGGACCCTGGGCATGAGGGTGGACATTTCTGTGGCTACAGCTACCTCGTCACATTCACTCTCCTGCTGCTTCCTTCTCGCTGGCCATGGCAGTAGCTGGCCTAGAGAGCCCTTCCACACCAGGTAACTCAATACACAAGTTAGCCAAGGCTATCCCCTGGAACTACGATTCCAAATTCAAGATTTGATTATATTCATTCAATTGTTCTAAGGTAAGAAAACAAACAGATTTTTAGCAACAAAGAGAATTTCTATTTGATGTGAGTTTACTCTAGACTTCCCCTAGAACCAAACCAACTCACTTCTGGTGTCTTCCTGTTACTTCAGGCTTCCCTGCTTGACATTTGACTTTACAGGAATGGAAAGGTCATGCATTTAAAGGTGAGCACACAACAAACTTCACACACAAGATTAAAATGAACAGTAAGGTTTTGCTAAGATGTAGCTTTCTGTATTACTCCTCGTTCTTTGAGCATTCTTACTTCCTAAAAGAAATGGGCAGTTGGATAAACATTTCAGTTGACTTTTCTCTTTAACAGACTCTTTCTTCCAATTTTTTACAAAACATGAAAGTACCACACACTCAACGACTGGTTTGGTGCTCCGTTTTATTCCTAAATTTTAATCCTATTAGCACAATGGCAAATCCTCATACGAACAATCAGCTTCTTTGTACTGCTTCACGGACGAATTAACTATTTAAGGTCTTTTCACTGGGAAAGGACAGAATCAAGATTGTCCTCCTGTGTCTCTGACTCATCATTTACCCCATGACCCCACTAGATCACCCTAGAAACCATTGCTCATATTGTCAGTCATGATTAGAGGATGGTCCTCAAGGTCTTCAGGGGTCTTGGGGGTATGGCTCAGTGGCAGAGCTACTCACTTGCCTAGACTGAATAAAGCCCTGGGCTTGATCCTCAGCATCCAAGAGAGGGAAATAAAAAGACCACACCTAAGCTTACAGTGCTTTGTGAAACTTTTTTTAAGTATGGAAGCCATCCCCCAACTCCATCTTCACTGTATAGACAGTCTGTTACAGTTTCAACAGTGCCGGAATTCCCATGATAAAAGCATAGAGTTAGCATTCTTGATGGAAAAGAGAACACTAGAACACTGGACTTATGACTGTGTACAATAAGCATGCTGATGGTACTATTATTCACAGTTGATATAAATTTGTTTTTACTATTATTTGGGAGTAAGTGACTTGGGGGAAGACTGCTCTTACTTTTCTGTTGCTGTGATAAAACATCATGACCATGACAACTTATAAAGGAAGGATTTGTCTGGCCTTTTGGATGCAGAGGGATAAGAGTCCATCGACATCTTGGTGGGGAGGCATGGCAGCAGGCAGGCACAGAAACTGGAACTGCGAGCTCACATCTTAAACCAAAAGCCCAAAGCACAGAAAGCACACTGGAAATGGCAAAGGCTTTTGAAACCTCAAAGCCCAACCCCATTAACATACTTCCTTCAGCAAGGCCAGGCCTCCTAGACCCCCACCCCCAAACAGTACCAACAATTGGGGACTAAGTGTTCAAACACATGAGCCTATTGGAAACATTGTCATTCAAACCACCACAGGTTTATGTAGATTCCAAAACTGAAATGAAAAATATGAAGGCTACCACTTCAGGACTATGGCAAATCTCACTATAACCCATCAAAGCCAACAGTCAGTCATGGAGATTTATTTGTTCCAATTGTGACTGAGGTCACTGTAATCTCAATCAAATGATTCAAACTTAGCTTTAAATGCAATGACTGCACATTCATTACCTAACCCTTCATTTGGTTCTTAACACACACACATACATACATGCACACGCGCGCGCGCGCGCGCGCACACACACACACACACACACACACACACACACACACACACACCCCTACACCTCAGTATTTCTCCAGATAACCTAAGATTTGCTAACTCCATAAAACCAAATTAAAACACAAAAGGACATTTGGGGAAATAAAACACTGATGGATAGGGCCTAGCAGAGACATATGAACACAAACTCTCACACTGACTTTCAGTTAAACACAAATTACCATGTATACACATCATCTCTTCTCCCCAAATCCCAAATAAAAGTGGGAGAAAAAAAATTTTGTTATTGTTTTATTTTTTGAGACAGGGTCTTTCTATATAGTCTCAGCTGTCCTAAAACTCACTATGCAGACCAGGCTGGCCTTGAACTCACAGAGATCTACCTGCCTCTGCCTCTTGAGTGATGGGATTAAAGGTATGTGCCACCATGCCCAGCTCAAAAAATGGTTTTTTGAAGTCATGAACATGTAAGGGAAAAAGATGAGAGTAAACCAAGTAAAGGATGATATGCCCTGTATCTGAGGAGGCAATTGACGGAGAAGTGAACGGACGAGCCTGCAGGACCCCAGGAAACACACAAGGCACAGATGCAAAGCAAAGCAAGTGGAAGCCCAAGCCCCATATGCAGTTCTGCCAAAAGTTTAAAAACACATAGTTCACATGCTAACAGAGCTCCCAAGTGGCTTGGCTCCCATTACTGTGAAATCTCCATGAGTCCTGGTTAAGATACCACAACACTCTAAAAGCTTGGAAATAGAAAATAATGGAAAGGCCAGAACACTGAAAATATCACAAAAACCCTAGAAGAAAGCTACAAAGAAGTGGTAGAGAGACTCAGAACACAAAAAAGCTGATCCACACAGAGAAACCTTTACCTGATCTCCTGACCACACAGTGAATAAGAAAACTCCTCCTTATGTAAAACCATGCAGGAACAATGAGAGTACACAAGTCCCACTGGGCCATTCATCCCTAAGTATGCCCATTGAAATTCAGTTCCTTGAATACCAGGAGCATGGACGGAAGACATAAATGCCAGGAGGGTGAGAAACCCTCAGTTATCCTCAGTGCTTTCTGAAACAGGAAATGATTCCCACCAGACAGAAATACCATATATTTAAGGAATGTGGGAAAACCTTCACTGGTTATAATTCTTTCTATAACATAACAGAATTTATACTGGAGAGAAACCCTATGTGTAAGCAAAAGGGAAAACCTTCACTTGTTCCAGTTCTTTCATCCACATGAAAGGGTTCACAGTGGACAGAAATCCCATGAATGTGTTTTATGAGTAACGTCCCAATACATAAATGAGTGTGCAGTAGAGAGAAACCATATTGTACAGCAATGTGGGAAATCCTTCACTTTGTAAGGGTACAAGAAGAAAAAACAAAACAAACATGAATGTACTCACACTAGAAAGAAAAACTTATCTGTGTCATCAATGTTGGAAAGTATCAATCAGTCTAGTTCTTTTTGATAACATGAAGGATTCACAATGGAGGGAAACCCCAATAAAGAATATATGAAGGCTGCATCACCACAAGCCCTTTCTAGTACCCATGAGAATGGAGAAAATTCACTAATATGAAGTTTGTAGTCTCTAGTTGTTTCTGTTCAGTTCATGAGCATAAAAGAATACACCAGGCAGAAAATCTTGAACAGTGAGATAATCAAAAGCTTCTACTTGCATTCACTGAGAATCAGTGTAGGAGGCACGTGACATGTCTTCGTAAGACTAGGCCTTACTGTGAGTAAGAAACCAAAGCCAGTCTTCTGGATGTGCTTTTTGCCTACATGACTTATATAAACACAATAGTATTTCCTACTATACACTTGACACTGTTCTCCATATATGTAGGTGCTCTTCTATTCCCTGCCCCCCAAAATATAAAGATAGTGCAGTTAGACCCATGCACATGTTTCTTCCCCTCACCATTAACTAACCTCCCTTTAAGACCCAGGGCTGGACTGGGGGTAATCTTGGATCTTTTCCAATTAGGGAAAACTCTGCAGAGAAAGCTATGAGTTCATATGTCGATGATGGGTGGGGGAGAGAGGAACGGGCAGTGAAAGAGAAAAAGGCAGAGACATAGTGCTTCTGGTTTTGAAAGTAGGGCTATCTATGCAAGTATAGATTTTTAAGTTACAGTATTACTTTCTAAGTTAGATTCACAGAGGTGAAGGTAAGAAATCTTGAGGGTCTCAGCAGATAGGAACAATTCTATTAGCTCGTTCTTACCTGGCAAGTTTGCTGAGGCCAAGGACTTGCTTGTTGGGAAGGTAACCAATGTGGACCTTCATGGAAGAGAGAAATTATCAGCTAAATGAAGAACAGCATTTCTTTGTAACAACACAAATGGGTATAGAAAGACCATAGCATACATACATGTAATTTTATCACTGTAAGAATGTATTTTTAAAACTTGTGAATCAGTTCCACACATATTTTCAAATTATGAAGACAGTAAAAGGAAACTTTTTAATTAAGAACAGACTTGGGGCTGGAGAGACGGCTCAGCAGGTAAGAGCACTGACTGCTCTTTCAGAGGACCTGGGTTCAATTCCCAGCACCCACATGGCAGCTCACAACTGTCATAACTCTAGTTCCAGGGGATCTGACACCTTCACACCAATGCAGTAAAATAAATTAAAAAAAAAAAAGAACAGACTTGTTGCTGAAATGACAAAAGTAAAACTGTAATGCTCCTTGGTGAAGTTAAGTTCTTGATTCAAATCTGAAAGTCTTTCCTCTAAGAAAAAGACACTTGGCAAAGGGGGAGATGACCCCATAACACCTAGGTGTAATCCGAAGAGACTCCTTTAGATGCAGAAACTATATATAAATGTCGCTATTACATGTGTCACATAGAGCCCTGCTGCCCTGTTGTTTCCATGTCCTTTTACTTTAGTTGTCCCTCCTAAGCTGCTGGAGAGCTCCACCACCCGACAGAAGGAAAAGGACACTCACCATGTGATGGCTCTTAAAGAACATGAACGTATGACCCAGCTTCTCTTGCTTTGTTTTTTGTTTTTTTTTTTTTTCGAGACAGGGTTTCCCTGTGTAGCCCTGGCTGTCCTGGAACTCACTCTGTAGACCAGACTGGCCTCAGACTCAGAGATCGGCCTGAAACACTAGCATCTTAAAACATATCAGTGAATGGATATCTGTGGTGTAAATGTTACTGCTTTTTGAGCCAAGAATTAAAGTATGAGAAAACATACTTTTAAAAGTACTAATAAAGTAAGGGGCCATTTGTTGGCAGTCAACCAAATTTGTTCCAATACAACTGCATCCTAAATGCCGGCAGTTTTCACGTGTTCACTTAATATTGATCATACATTTATAGAGCCCATGTAGTAGTACTTAGCACTATGCTATAAGAGTTTGAGAACTGTCTTCCTGATAGACAGGAGAAACACAGCAAAGTGGTACAAACACGGGGATTATCACAGAAGGCAGCAGGACACAACAGAGAAGGGCTGAGAACAGGATAAAGTGCCCTGAGTCTAGCGCAGCCAGGCCACTAATCTTTCCCATCATCTTGGACAACAGACTAGCTTTCTCACCCACAATAAAAGGCAAGGATGAGCAAAAAGGTTCCCTCAATATTAACTGTAGATGGTCAGACACTGCATGCCTCCCTGGTGTGATATAATATGAAGCCTTCAGCACTCTGAACACTACTTGGGTCAGAAATGTTCAGCCTAATACTACAAATCTAGTCTAGTTTATAGGCAGTCCAGAGGTTACATGAACAAATCCAGAAGATTGGACACTCTGTAGAGTAACCAGCTTTGGCTCTTCAATAGGAGGATGTGGAGGTATTCCAAAATAAGCAACACTCAGGAGACATACCAAATGCAATGTAAAAACAGACAGGATTCTCTCATCTTCTTTTCAATACTGAGGATTGAACATAGGCCCTTATGTATTCCAGGCAAGCATTCTACCACTGAGTCTCTACATCCCTGGCCTAATATGACTATTAGCTGGATCCTTCTTCAGAAAGACCAACACAAAAATTTTTCTAAGAGCTGGAAAAACTTAGACATGGGTTACTAATGCTACTTAGGACATACTATTAATTTCTGTGGTGGTTTGTAAGAAAATATTTTAGAAATATATGTTAATTATTAGCATGATTTGGTACATATTTCAGAAATGCCAATTTATAATTAGTGCTATGCATAATGCATGATACATTCTTTAATATGTTGAAAGGCTAATTGATAACTTACCAAAAAAAATTTTAATCCTTATCTTTTACAGAAACACAATAGAAGATATTATGGAAGAAATAAAATCTGAGATTGGACTTAATGTAGTACCATTGAGTGGCTATGTATAATATGATTGGTCCTGTATTGATGGGAACATGGAACTCCATTATACTAGTCTTTCTGCTATTATATATGTTCAATTTTCTCCTTTATAAAAGTGTTCAGAGATAGATAGATAGATAGATAGATAGATAGATAGATAGATAGCACACTGAATACCGAACTTCAGAGGAAAGTGCCAAATGCTGTTAGAATATTAAATATTGATAACTTCCACATGCTTCTGGGAAAGCAAATTGGTACAACCACTTTGCAAAGCCAGCAGGGAGTAAGGTGAATATGGACACACTTATTACCAATAAAGACTCAGGAGTCAGATATTGGGATGAAAATCTGATAGATCAAAGAAACAGTGAAGGAGTGACCAGCTGACCTTCTCTCTACACTGCCCAGCTGGAAGAGGAAGTCCAAAAAGCCCATGAACCTCCAAGTCCCTCCCTATTCCTTCCTGTGCCTCTCTATCCATATTCTGGGTCCTCAATATACTGTATGACTGATTCTTGGCAACTAGTCCCTGGCTCTACCCTCCAGTTCAAACTTAACATTATTAACACAGTCTCGGGGTGTCACAGTGCTATCAAATATCCTGCAACACACTTATGATCCTACAGTTGCACTCCTAAATACAAAAATGATGCATATGTGTACCAAGAGAAAGTTGGCAACCATATTGTTTTTAATTGCAAGAAAAGAAAACACAAGTGTTCACCGAGTGCTGAACTGCAGTTTGTACAATGTAATAATGTATAACAATGAAAATAAACACATCTTTGTGTGTTGTGCTATTTCTATGCTTTACACTCATAAGAAAGTAAAATAAAATATTTTAACAAAAAGGCAAAGCAGGTATTAGCCCTTATTAAATTTAGATAATGGGTAAATATTGATATTATTTCCTACAAGTCTTCTGTTGGAAAATTAATAACAGAAAGTGAAAACAGAATTAAACTATGATGATAGTGGGCCGAACAGGACATTTCTTTGTTGTAAACATGCATGTTCTCAAAGGTGTGCTGAATGACGACTACATGACTATTATTATCTAGCCTGCACTGGATTGTCTTTTCCTCGTATAAAAAGGGATAGAATCCAATTAAAGCCACTAATACCATAACCTCTGCCTCCAGAGACTTTGCAGTCATCCCTGCTCACGTCATGATGTCACACTCTGCACACGTGGATCTTAGATCAAACAGTTCACTCAAAATACAGCAAAACTTTTCAGAGCTGCAGCAACCACCTTATAAAGGATTAAAGTTTAACCTCGTTGTCCCAATATACTAACACGGTGTTAAAGATGAAAGTCTGGTTCTGGACATCTTTGGGTTTTGTTCTGTTTGTTTTTGAGACAAGGTCTCTCTATGTAACACAGGTTGGTCTCAGACTCCCTATCCTTCTGCTTCTCCCTCATGAGTGCTGATGTAATAGGTGTGCACCACTACACCTGGCTGGTTCTCTTTTTAAATTTCCTTTTTAAAAAAAATGATTTTTCAAGACAGGGTTTCTCTGTGTAGCCCTGGCTCTCCTGGAACTCACAGAGATCTGCCTGCCTCTGCCTCCGGAGTGCTGGGATTAAAGGCGTGCGCCACCACCACCCAGCTTAAATTTCCAATTATTAGGTTAGCCAAAACTGATAGAATAAAAATATCTATGTAAACTGTAAACAGAGAATATTAAGAATTGATGACAGTTTTAAATATAACTATCCTAATTTAAAACGTTTACTATACATTCTTAAATGATTAGGCAACAAGAATCTTACCCTTCCCACAAATGGAACGAGGTGATGTTCACACATGGAGAACATATCTATGTCCTTCACAATCACCATCTCATCGTGATCCTCATCAAATATCGCGTCATTCAGGACATCTGAAATCAGGAAAACACAAAACAGAAAACCCACTTGGTGAAATACAAAAAGACAGTAAATATTTTCAAACCCTCACTAAAACATTAAGAAAATAAAAATGAAAACTAGTCAAATTTCCCTTCTAAGTGAGCAGTCTTTTTCTTTAATTGATATAAAAATCCTTGGGGACAATGTTTCATGAGAAATGTAGACTTCAAAGTGTATTTGTATCATGAGCTGGAGGAAGGGAGGAGAGGAGCAGTTATGACGAAGTATTGGCTGCTTCTGGAGGTAGAGATGGGTTGTTCTTTCCACCATTACATTTTCTAACAGATATGCACAAAGCTACCTATGAGAAAAACATTAAGCCTTAGCCCTCTGACTTCTGAGGCCAGATCTAATATGCCTATAAACTTGGCCTCTATTATAGCCAAATAATTTTCTACACTTCGCAAAGTTCTTCAAAGTTATTTTGGGAAGCATTGGACTTACACTAAATGATTGCCTTCCTAAAGAAATAAATCCTATAATCTGCACATGTATGCCTCTCTAGGGAGCAGCAGTCATATGTAAGCTGTGAACCTCAGACATAGGGTCAGGCATATAAGAGACATTTCAGACAAAATGCTGTATGTTTAAAAACTGCACTTAGTAAGTGTCCCTTCCTCATCTGCAAAGGAGAAGATTGACCAGAGGGAGCACTGAACTCAACCTGTGACAGCAAGAGTATCCTGTTCTGGCTACAGAAAGATAAAGGAATATAAGCCACAGCCATCACCACTGTAGCATAGCCATGGTACTGACAAACTGATGGATGCCCTAATATTGTACACAAATGTCATGTGTCATTGTCAAAGAAGAAGAGATGCTTCACAGAGGGTGTTTTCTCACTTTTATAAAACAGGTACATGCACAGGAAAACCTGATCTCACAGCTTCGCCGACCAGAGAACACCAAGACAGCTAGTGTGTAACTCCAAGGATTCAGGGACTACTCGATCCACACAGTACAAAGAGACAAGTGTGGGGAGATGAGCATGGATTTGCAGCTGCCCACAGCTGTTTCCCCATCAGAAAGGCAGGCTGAGTCAGAGATGTGCAAATGCCCACCCCCACTGCCTGACCTTCAGGAGCTCTGCTACTGAGTCATGCACCAGCCTCTGTCCTCATCAGGCTACTCGGAGTCGCCTGGGATTGATTGTGCGGTGACCAGCAAGAATGGACGTGTGTAGGGTTTAAACACACAGAACAATAGCGATAAGAACAGACAGGGACAAGCTCTCCGTCATCCCCTAAGTAAATATTCCTTTTCCGGTAGCAGTCAGTCTCCTATGCAGAATCCTCTACCCTAACCTTTGGTTGGATTCCTGAAGGCAGTTTAAATACAGCTCCTTGGGATTCCCAGAAGTACTCTGAATTTCTCCCAAAAGTTCAATATCATGATAAGGGCACGTACAGTTCACTAAAATCTTTAGTCACATGAGAAATATGACTGAGAGTGAAAACAAAACATTCTTCTAAATGAACAAAAGAGAATCATGGGATGTCAGTCATTCATTTTCTCTGTTGAAGGAAATCTTCAAAGTTCTCATGACTACACAGCACACAGAGTTGGCCTCAAGTCAGGCTAAGGTGGAATCTGATTCTGTCACCAGCTGCCTGTTGGACCTTAGGCAAGGCACACAGTGAGGGAAAGAGCATCTTTTCAGTGGAGAAACCTGGCAGATCAGGGCAGCATGGCCATTTCTAGGACATAATGACATTGGATACCACCTGTGTAGTATTAAAGCTGAGGAATATGCTACACTATAAGATCCCTCTAAGTGGAGTTTTCTTTCTTACTTTTTTTTTTCTAGGGACAAGGTCTCATTAAGAGATCTAGGCTAGTCTTGAACTCTTAATCCTCTCAGGTCAACTTCCCAAGTGGCTGGGATGGTAAGTGTACCATCAGGCATGGCTCAATGGGTATTCTTTTGAAAAAAAAAATCATTAAGGTCACAAAAAAAAGTTGTGAAATTGTCAGAGTTGAGATTAGTGAAATATAACAGCTAAGTGCTATTAAAATTAAAGTCAGAACCTGAATAAAGTATGAAGTTAGCAGCATTATGCCAATATTGACTTCTGAAGTGTTACGGCATGTAAGGCTTTTTTTGGTAGAAGCTGGTGGAACGGTATATTTGTCACAAGTCTAAAATTATTTCAAAATTTAAACAAAAAGATATCCAACGACTGCGATGTATAAACAATGGAGTATGATCTCAGTGAAAACCACAATGAACTACTGACACGTGACAATTTTTCCAGTCTCTTAGTGGCATAAAGTCACATGGAAACACGGAAGCTACCCTTGTGCACTGCACACCATTCAGCCAATGACAGGTCACGTATGCAGTGGTGTCTGAGAAGACTGTGTCTCCTAGTCACGAACTGGTCTCTTCAGGTCAGTTACGTGTAGTCTGAAGAAACCGCATAGTGACACATGATTGTCCTAGGAATGAAATTCTAGGACAGGCAAAAGTATAGCAGGAGAGAGAAGATAGATGGCCTACAGGGGGGAAGAGAAGTGGGAAAGGATCTGACTGCAAAATGACAGGAAGAAACTTTAGGGGTGATAGAAAAGGCCCACATCGTCATTGCCCTTGTGGCTTGATAACTATATATATAGTTATACACACATATATATAGTTATATTTATACACACACTTATACATAAAACTTTAATTATGTGTATGGGGGCAGGGTGTGTGCCCCTGTGAACACAGGGGCCTGTGGAGTCCACAAGAGGGTATTGGATCTCCTGGAGCTGGAGTTAGAAATGCTAGGAACTGAATTTGAGTCCTCTGGAAGAGTAGCAAATGCTCTTAACCACTGAGCCATCTCTCCAGCCCATGTCATGTAGTTTTGACTTTGAGTTCATATAAATGTTTATATACTCAAAATCAAACCAGGAAGAAACCCAGTTGTCCTCCTAAGGCTTAATGCTTTGTGTAGAGCTGAGACACTAGTATGTTGTCTGTATCCCATTTCATTAAAACGAACCCAGACTATAAACTTGACCACACTGAGTCATTTTTCTTCAATAATGAAGTTTCCCAGCTATATTTACTTAGGTTTTGCTCCCACATATCTGAAAGTTGCCATCTGTGGATAATAAGAACAAAGTTTTATCACAGATTGTTTTAATTTCCTGCCTGTTATCAGTAGCAAGAAGGTAACCCTGGAAACGGGGTTCATAGCACTCTCCCTTCCACTGTCTGTTAGTCACAACCACAAAGGAAGCCAGAGCAGCCTCCCGAAGTTAAGGTTTGTCCACACCACCACTGCACTTACCAGTTTGAAACAATGAAGCAACACAGCTCAGTACCCATCCCTCAAGCTTTTAGCCTGCTAGGATCCCTCCTGAAAATACAGTAAGGCTGCAATGTGATGCTCTCTAAGCATCCTTTGCAGCAGGGATTGCCAGACCCTTCCAGTAGTTGTGTTAAAACACAAATTGCTGGGTCCCATCTGCACACGGCTCTCTGTAGTTCTGGGTGGGCTTGAGAATCTGATTTCTGAAAAGGTCCCAGACCTATGATGCTAACTGGATCCACGCTCTGAGAGCTCCTGTTCTGAAGCTGCATTGTTACACAGAACCTTCACATCTCCTAGATGCTTGAATATGGGCATGCATGTTTAGGACAAACAGACCTGTTTCTGCCAGGGAGGAGGGCAAAAGGAAAGGACTCTGCCCCCTAGGAAACTCCTGTCAGTGGAGCTTGTTTTTACTGTTTTCATTGTGGGCATGAGCAAGGCAGACAAGGCCAGGGTGTGATCCTCGATGCATCTTCCAGCATTCAAACCTAGTGAAAGATGGCTTTGGAACCTTCGCCATCCATCCATTCTATGGACAGGAAGGACATTACAGGATCTGCCAACAGAGCCAAAGGTAAGGGGAAGGAACAATGGAGCCCAGGGATTAGGAGGGCAGCAGTGTAACCCAGCGCATGGGGACTCTTTGCTCTTGCCCAGAATTAAATCATTTAAAGGCACCATCAAAGATAAGCCTATCCTGTTTGAGGGGAAAAAAATCTGTATCACAGGCCCAACACCCCAGTGTTACTAACATCGGAGAAATTGTCAAGGCTCATAGCACTGTGTCATTGGGCCTCAGGCCTCCACAGCTCTCAGTTGTACTGAGAGCATGGGGGTCCAGACTTCCAGAGTAAACGCTCCATCTTCGCGCTTTGGCGTTTCCACAGTGCCCTTGCAACACCATGCACCGGGACAAAGTTAAACACAAGGTCCCTTCAGAATTAGCTTGGGAGTTCTCTCACACCTCGCACTAACAGTTCAGACATCTAAAGTTCCCTCCCCTCCTTCATGTACTCAGGCACTCTCCCAGGATCAGCCTTCCACTCGTAATTCACACATTTAAATCTCTAGCCTAAAACTGTTTTAAGGCGTTCCCTTTACTCTGTACAAATGCAAATTCTACGTAGCCTCATCTCAGAAGCTGTTCCAGATGCTTCTGCTGCATAACCAGAAGTGTCCTACAGCTGGCTTATGAGGTCCATAGGTTCTGTGGGTCAGAAATGAGACAGGACCCAGAGCAAGTGTCTGGCCGCTACTCCTCTCCACCTGGGGCTAGAGTCGAACTAGGGGGGCTTTTCCTCACATGTCCAGTGTTTCAGCTATGTCTCAACCACCAGCAAGTGGTCTCTCCATGTGGTCAAGATGTCCCCAGAGAGCAGAAGCCTTGGGGTTGTTTATACGGTGACTCAAAGCCCCAAAGTGACTCACATTCTTAAGACACATTGTAAGCCAATATACCATGGTTCTCTCTCATCACGAAGTGGGGAGTATATCAAGCATCCAGTGCTTTTTGCAGTTTCTTAATTCTTCTAGGAGGTCAGGTGAAGCAGTATTACCACCATGTATAAAATGAAAAGGAGGACAAATTTATAGACATGCCAGTAATCAGACAGCTAAGGGACAGGGTCACGTGTAAGCTCTTATCTTCCTATATTCAATAAAGTCAAACTTGGCATTGCTTAATGATGGGGATTTTTTTTAAAAATAGAGTCTCATGTAGGCCAAGTGCTGGAATTACAAGGATATGCCACTATGCCTGGTTATGATGGGGCTCTGCTCTGAGAAATGAATCTTAAGCAGTTTGTTACTGTATGAATACCATGGAACATGCTTCCACAACCTACTATCCACTTAGACTCCATGGCATTAATGGTGTGTATCTGTGTGTGTACTTACATATTTGTGCATACATTCTATTGTTTTAAGGCCGTAACAGACAAAACACGAGATTAAAGCAAGCATTGAGAAAATAATGCCATCAAGTGGTATGGTGAACGTAAGATGAAGAGGCTCCGCAGGCACAAGGCAGACTGTTCCATAGTTACGTGTTTTGAATAAGTAGGGGCACATCCTGAAATAACAATTAAAAGTTTAACCTAGCAAATAAATACACCACCCTGGAACACAGTGGCTTGTTACTAGTCACGTATTGGTGCTGTACATAGCTGTATGTGCTACACTCTTAATCAACTGAAACAGAGGAGTGTGACACATGTCGGCAATGGGTTGTCCTGATCATCAGGGGGTTTTGCTCTATTAAAATCTTATGGGGTCACTTCAACGTAGTGAGTGATGCTGACTGGAGCATCAGGAGGCACAGAACTGCATATGCATCCACTTCTCTTTAATTCCAGGGCCAAGCGTCCAGTGGTTCATATGGTCTTGCCGTAATGACTGTTTAAGTAGCCAACAGAGAGGACTGCAGCTCTTCCAGCCTTGGGTTTGAACTAGCTTGGTGAGTGTGTTTCTCACCCTGACCTGTTTCCTCACAACAGCTAGTTGGACATTAGGTGAAACCTCAATGCATTTGTTTTGAAAATGCAACTGACTCAGAAACTTAGAGCTGGGCTGTTGAGCTCCTTCCAGGCTGCCTGTCTGGCCCACTGCACTTAGCCCTCCCTGTCCCCCATTTGTCCTCTCTCCCAGCAGCCAACGCCTGAGTCTAGACAGCCTCATCACAGTCTCCTGTTGTCAATACCCACCCACCTCGGCACCCCCTCACATCTTCATCATCCTCCCAACTTCATCAGAAACCCTGTGAGGAAGCTGTCCAGGCTCAGGCTCCCATAATATTGAGGAATTTTTATGAAAGCAAGAATTTTATAATTCAAATTACATTTCCCTACTCACTATCAATTCTGTTCCTTGAAACAGAACTGCTGTCAGGTGTGGGGTACACACCCTTAGTCCCAGCACTCAGGAGGCAGAGGCAAGTGGGTCTCCATTGAGTTTAAGACCAGCCCGGTCTACATGATGAGACTCAAAAAAGAAAGGATAAAGGAAAAGAGATGCCACAGAGATGTTGTGTGTATATATATATATATATGTATATGTATATGTATATATATATATACAATTGAATAAAAGAATGCTTTTCCCAAAATAAAATATTTTGTGGGAGTTTGCTGTTTTTAAGTCAAGTAATATAAGACTGGCACTCCTTGCCAGACCTGGCATTTTCTTGGGATGTTAAGAGTCAAAGTATCGTTTCCTTTTCATTTTTATACTTTGCACAGTTTTCCTAATATTTACATTTTGATGTTTAGATCTTTTTCTTTGGCGAAGCATGCCGTTCTATCCATGGTCCCTGATCAATTTTAACAGCTGAGCAACACGGCACTGCTAACTGCTTCCTGGGCAGCCTCTTCAGCTTGAAGCGTTTGCAGTCTACCCATCAGTCATGGCTCGGAGAGACTCTGGAGACTCGACCATACGATGTGGTTCCTAGTCATCAACCTCCAACAACACGCCAGTGACCTTCCCAGCAGGAGTCAGGTGTGTGGCTTTAATTAGAGAACCAACTGCTCACCCGACTTCTGCCTTTGCTCTTGGTGGGGGACCGATGCCAACATGGAAGCCGTCCAAGGACCTTGGCCTTGTACATGAACAGCAGACTGTTGCATGGTGACTGTGTATTAAGATACTGCTGTGGACCGGGGACTCCTGCAGCATATTTTTACTGGGAAACAGTGTGAACAGCAAGAACAGCCACAGCACCTGCTGGTGCAGGGCTGGACCTGTTCTCTGTGTTGTGTTAGCTACATGTGTTGACATTGTTTGTGCAGCATGTGAGGACACTGGTCTCACGGTGCTAAATGGTGATCTACTGGCAACCGGGTAGAGAGCACTGGACATATATTGGAATGGATGAGCCCTGAGCAGTCCGGTGAGGGCCTGGTCTTGATTGACCAATCTGGCTCGGCAGTGTGGAGCCAAGTTTGGAGTCTGTGGGGCAGCCACCATGGAGTGACTTGAGGAGATACTGGCTGGCAGAGGTTGATTACAGGGTTGGGCATAGTTCATACACTTGCCATTTTCTACATACACTGGATAGTGAGATGAGCGTGGAGTTCTTCTTTAACTGAGCTAAAGCTACATTCCATGGCTGTCACAATGTTTTCAGTTTATTTGAAAATCCAAACATGCACTTAGAAAGTTAAATATATTAATGTACAGTTGACCCGTAAGATTGAACTGTGTTAATTTACTTATATATAGGTTGCTTAGGATATTTCTGACAATTTGGGGTAGGGGGGTATCAGAATCAGCTAGCTTAGCAACACTTCTAAAATTAAGCTATATATAAACTATACACCGACAGCAGTCTGCTTTAATCATTTACTTCCTTGACAAGATGACCAAATCCATTTTGAAAGTAAATACTTAGGGTGGGGAAATAGCTCAGTTGGTAAGGTGCCGACTGTACAAGCTTAGGGACCTAAGTTTAGATCCCTCAGAACCAATATTTAAAAAAATGAGCATGGTGGTCATAATCCTAGCATTGGGAAGGCAGAGGCAGGAGGATCCCCAGAGGCTCGCAGGCCATCTAGCCAATCAGAGAGCTACAAATTCAGGGAGAGACACTATCCCAAAAATCAGGTGGAGGAGCAAATGACAAAGACACTCGATGTTAACCTTTGACCTCCACACACAGCCATATACACGCACACAAAGCGAAACTTCCTCCAGACGCATGTAAGTATAGCCCACATTGTGCCATTTGTAGTCAAGTGTAAATAAACATTTCAGTATTAAATCATAAGTGGAAAGGCATTAACTGGACTGGTGATAAGCTCAGTGGCAGGGCCCTTGCCCAGGTTGCACAAGACCCCAGGTTCAATGCCTGACACCGCAAAACTATTAACTGTAGAACCGTCATGATTTCATAGCTGCCTCCCATTGCTACTGTCATGAGTTTGTGTTGACTTATCTGCCAATCTTTTCTTGAGCAGTTCCTCTTTCTAGCAAGTTGTATAACCTAGTAAAAATGATCTCTCATAGTTTATAAACATTTTACTATGTATAATACATATAACATATCACCTCTGGATTAACCTGTTTGTTATTAGTAAGGCTTCCTGTCGATAGCAGATTATCAACTTTTAGAAGATTTCAAAGTTAGACATGAACTTGTAACTCTACAGGGGTTGGTGCCCTGACACTAGCATTGCTCACCAGACAACTATGGAGTGCTGTTGAGCATTTCTATCCTTGCCCTTATCCCTCAGTAATATGCAACTGCTGGTATTATCATTCAATTTCTTAACACAACATTCTGTTTCTATACACACCATTTTCACACAAAAATCAACCTCTGCACTATTTAGCTGCTGTGGGATGTTCTGTATGCTGTGAATGTGTTGCTCTGATTGGTTGATAAATAAAAGACTGATTGGCCAGTAGCCAGGCAGGAAGTATAGTATAGGCGGGATAAGTGGATAAGGAGAATGCTGGGAAGGGGAAACACCAGCCTGCCATCCAGGGAGCAGCATGTAATGGCACACAGGTAAGCCATAGAAACATATAGATGAACAGAAATGGGCTGAGTTTAAGTGTAAGAGCTAGTGAGTAGTTAGCCTGAGCTAATGGCCAAGCAGTTTTAATTAATATAAGCCTCTGTGTGTTCACTTGGGTCTGAATGGCTGAGGACTGGGCGGGACACAGGAAAACTTCAGCTACAATTTAGCCATTGTAAGACAATGGGTATTTAAGTCATTTCTAGATAGTAACTAACCTTGAACATCCATTATGTTTTCTTATAATTTCAATACTATAGTATCAAATTTCTGTATGTTTGTCAATCCCACAAAGAAAAATGTACCTATATCTAGGATTTGTGTGTTTCTCTTGTGGAGAGTGAGATCAATCATATTTTCTGGGGTTTTAGGAGCCCTTTGGCTTTCCTTTACTAAGAACCTTCTCTTTACATGCTTTGGCAATTTCCAGTTGTGTGGCTCACCCTTCTCCCCATCACTTCCCAGCATCTCTTCTTATGTAACTATCAGCCCACTGTCCAGGACAGGGATGCTAAGTGTCTCCTCACAGCTCATCACTTGACTCCATTTGTACTGGTATTTAACATATGAAAATTCCTAATTTTTATGATGTCAGTCATATTTTATGGCTTCTAGATTGAAGCCATAATTAAGTAGCTTTCTACTACAGAATTAAATGCATTAAAAATTACAACTTTTTAATATTTTTTAAGCTTCAGATACTTTAAAACTTGCCAAAGAGTTATATTCTTTGAGTTATATCCCTTTATAAAGGGACACAAGAGTCCTGTTATGCCTTTAAAGAATTCCAACTAATAAATTTAAAGTGAATTAAATGACCAAAGATCATTAGTCTGTCACTTCTAATAATTGCCAGGTCTAGGTAGTCACCAATAGCTCCTAAAGCAGTAGGTGAAAAGCTGGTTGGGAACTCTGTCACTGACAAGTTCGACTGAGACCCTTCAGGCTGATCAAGCTTAATGCCAGAAAAGGAAGATATTTGGCTCCTCCAGACAGAATTGTATGCTTCCTTCTATGAATCAGTCTTGCCTAACCTTAAAAGTGTTGGTTTTGAGAGATGAGTAAGTCTCTCAATCTGATAACTACTGTGTATGCAATACAAGAAATAAACGTTCATGTTAGACCAACTCGGGAATAAAATAAACAAAGCCTACAATGTGGGAAAACCTTAAGGAGTGATGGCACATCCTTTTAATCCCAGCACTCAGAGGTAGAGGCAGACAGATCTGTGAGTTTGATGCCAGCCTGGTCTACATAATGAGTTCCAGGACAGCCAGGGCTGTTACATGAAAGACCTTGTCTCAAAAACAACAACAAAAGGACCATGTGGTGATATATGTCACAATATATCACCACAGGACCATAAGGAGAGTTTCCCAGTATAATGTGGGAGTTTTGTTTTAATCAAGATCAGTTTATACAAAGAAACCTGTAAGAGAATCCTAACTGCAAACATTTGCTAGATACTTATATTAGGGGCCTATGGTCAACTTCACATGTAAGCATACGTTATTGTTTTTCAAGTCCTTATGTTTTAGAGATCAGTAGACTGTTTGCCAATGAAATGTCACATCAGGGACTTGCTTGAAGATGACTCGGTGAAGAAGGGTTGTGAGGCCAGGAGGGACAAAGCAGGACAGACCTATATTCATGTTGACAGTAACAGAGGCTGTATGATGGGGACACAGCCTGTTCTCATGTGTCTACAAGAAAAGATTTAAAATTTCTAATTCTGGGCTGGAGAGGTGGCTCAGCAGAGTACAAGCTGCTTTTCCAGAGGACTAGGGTTAGGTTTCCAGCACCCACATGGTGGCTCATGACCATCTGTAACACCAGCTCCAGAGGATCCAACGCCCTCTTCTGGCCTCCGTGGGCACTACACATACACAGTGCACAGACGTACAAGCAAACACCCACACACAAAATAAAAATAAGAGTCTTTCAAAAATAAATTTTAAATCCACAATCCTAACAAGACAAAGCACCAAATATTCTCTCTCTTTCAAAAACAAATCCAATATCCATTAAGTCCATCACTTGTGAGGGGCAAGTTGCTGAGAATTCGAAGAGGAATGCCTACAGTCTCTTCTTTTCTGAACACGTTCTACTGTAAAAGAAAAAATTCTAGTAAATCAGTATCTTCAGCCTTGAGCATAACAGACTTTCCAGATAGTTCAGATAATCTCAATTAACTCACTCTAGCTTGTCCCTGAGTAGAACTGCCAGAGACTCAATAGAGAATCGATAGCTGTCAGAAACATCTCCCTTCTCATAGCCTGGAATTAGGGTCCCTGCAATCCAAGATTCCTAATCCAGAAATCAGGATTCAGACATCAGCCCTCTCCTGGTAAATTTTGGTACTGCAGTCTTATTCACCCAAACACTGAACCAAAGGAAGCTGCAAATGCAGACCTGGGGAGATGCCAGGATGTGGAGGAGTTTCTAGAGCCAGACAAAGCAAACGGCAGAAAAAAACACACAAAGAAGAAGAAGGGAGCCAAGTTAATTAGTAAAACACTGTCATCAAGGAAAGCCATGTCCCATGACGCGCATTATCCTCTCAGCTCTGCCTCTTTTCAGCCACCGCCAGGAGCTAGCTCTCCCTGTGCCTCAGTTTCCTTATTTGTAACATGGGAAGACTGCATGCCCTGTAGGGCTCTTATGAAGACAGAGCAAGGCGGCACCTCTCAAGGACTCAGGGAGGGCTCCAGGCCAGTGACCAAAGACGCCAGGCAGCCCCCGCACGGCCGTACCTTCCAAGCAGCCATCTCCCAGCATGAGTCAAGTGCCTTTGCTAAATGCTCACAGAGTCATGTGGTTATTGTCACATTTCTCCTTCCTCTGACTGGCTAATGTTTCTTTCCTCTAAAAGACGGAGAGTTCCTGTGAGGGCAAGAACCACATTCAGCTTCACCCATTCTGTTCTCAGTACTCAGCACAATTCCTGGAACACAGTTTAAAAAAAAAAAATTAAGTGACTCTAGGCCTGGTGGTGTAAACCCTTAATTCTCAGCATTCAAGGGGCAGAGGCTGGTGGATTTCTGTGAGTTCAAGGCCAGCCTACCTAGAGAGACCCTGTCTCAAAATAAACAAATAAACAAACATAAAAATTAAGTGAAACGCTGGTAAAATCCCCAGGTAATATTGTGAAGACATAATATTCCTAATTGCTTGGATTGAACCCTACAAAGAAAATCATGCTGAAGTCCTGGGTGCCTCTGAATACAGGTGTAACTCAGTAAATTCAGATGAGACATACTAGAATACAAATCTACCATCACCAGTGTCCTCAGAAGACAAAAATGTGGACATTGACAGGGACAGAGATGGGAGTGATGGATGCAAACCAAGGAACAGGGATTGAATTTCACAGCCAGAAACTAGGATGAGACATGGAAGGTCTCCAGTACAGTTTCAGAGGGTTTGCTGGTTCCTCATTTTCAGACTTAGCCTCGAGGGCTGTAAAATCTGATGTTTGCTGCTGAAATCCCTAGTTGTGGTATTTCTCTCCGGCAGCCCTGAGACACTGTTACCAGTACCAATGCTGTGGTAGTGGTTTGAATGAGAATGGCCCCCAGAGGCTCATGTTTAAATGCTTGGTCCCTATTTGGTAGAACCGTTTGGGAAGGATTAGGAGGCTTTGAGGTTTCAGGAACCCACGCCAAGCCCAGACCCCTGCCTCCAACCTGAGGATAAGGAAGTTTTCAGGTACTGCTCCAGCACCAGCCTGCCTGCCTGCTGCTACCCTTGCCACCATGATGGTCATGGACTCACCCTCTGAAACTATACGAAAGCCCCCACTTACGTGATTTCTTTTATAAATTGCCTTGGTCATGGTGTCTCTCCACAGCAATAGAAAAGTAACTGGGGCAAGTACCATGCTTGTTTGTCATTCCAAAGTTGTGTGTGGTGCCTTTACGTGCCTATTCCTGGCTTTTCTCCCGGGTTCTCAACAGCTCTGAGCTACATAAACTACTGTAACAGCGGCTTTCTTATTTTCTCCTTTACTCATGGTTCTCTTTCTGGCAACAAATGCACTCTATTTAATAATTCTCTAGCCAAATTAACAACAGAAAGAATTAGTGAGTCAAGATTGAAATGAGCTACACATTCATATTTGTCCATTTCAACATTTCAGCCCTTAATAAAATGAACTGTTCTCCCCCCCCCCCCCCCCCCCCCTCTCTCTCTCTCTCTCTCTCCTCTCTC
>CABHPQ010153250.1:0-28815 GCA_902168405.1 Peromyscus aztecus | reverse complement strand
CCTATCACCCTCTCCCCAGCCCTGAGCTGCAACCTAAGTGACCCAGCCAGTTCACCACAGCACCTCCAAGGCAGCTTCCTCCGCCCTCCCACCCAGCCCAGGTTCGCTCCCTCCAAGACGGATCCCCGCACCCCGCACAGTGCGTCAGGCCGCGCTACACCCTGGACTAACCTCCATGTCAGGGACGCGTTGTGTAGGGCAGGACTCTTGCCAAACTTTGAGGAAGCTGTACCTGGGAGTGCTAGACGCCGGAAGGGGATTTCTTGGTAGGCTCTCTGTGATGTCACAGTCGCATGAACTACATTTCCCAGAAGTCTGAGCAAAGGAATTCCTGTTCTAGTTAGATGACGTTTAGTCTTCCTGGATTAGTTTGGCTGCCTGCAGAAGAGTTTGGGAGGAAGAAACACAATCCGGTGGACACCTGTTAGGCCTGAGAAAAACCAATTGCACGAATGTCTGATTAAAGCAAGCTTCATTTTACAGGAGCACCAGGAACTGGCCCGTTGGCTTTCTCTGCCAAAGTCGGTATTTCAGAGAGCAGCACCCCAGCCCAGCCCAGCCCAGCCCAGCCCAGCCCATAGCCTTTTCAGTTCCCTTGATGGGGGTTATGGTTAATAGAAAACAGATGTCGAGATTATTGGCCGTTAGAAAGGATAAAATAAAAACAGCTGAAGTTCAAAAATAAATCACGTGGGAGGGGAAACATCAAGGTATCTAGAAAAACATTTTCATAAGGCAAAAGTGCAATCATTTCACAGGTCATTTTTGTAAGGCAAACGATGGGCAGACATCATGGGGCCACAAATTCAGAAAAGTTGAAACATGTTGTAAGACAAATTGCTAAATGATCTTATTAATAAAACCTGGTGCCAGATATTTGGGTAAATTCCGAAAGATCAGAGGTATAGGACAAGCCAAAGCCAATCTCACCTTACAGACCTTCAGCTTCCAAAGAGAGCTACTTCCTGTATACCCACACCTACATGCCTTTCTGTTCTGCCATCTCATTTCCTCTATGCCCAGCTACATCACTTCCTCTTCCTGCCTAGCTCTGTCACTTCCTGTCTGTCTGTATAGACCTCCAGACCTTCATGGTTAAGTAGTGTTGGAATTTAAGGCGTGTTTCACCATGCCTGGCTCTGTTCCCAGAGTGGGCTTAAACTCACAAAGATCCAGACAGCTGCCTCCGAAGTGATAGGATTAAAGGCTTATGCTACCATTGCCCGACTTCTACTTAATATAGTACCTGGCTTTTTCCTCTGATCCTCAGATAAATTTTATTGGGGACACAGATAAAATATCACCACACTTGTTTTGGAGGGTACATTAGGCTTAGGAAACAGAAACTTATTCTTGTAAGATATGGATACTTAATAACAGTGTATGAAAATGTGGTTTCTTAACAACAATGTGGCTTCTGTTTTGGTTTCAAAGAGCCAAGGGAAGACAGTCTGGTGTTCACCTCCAGATCCACAACACAAAGAATTATTGGCCTTACAGATCATTTCTGGTCCATATGTTCTGATTTTAATCTTACTACAGCAATAAGAATCACATTGACTCAGTTGTACTGTAAAATGATAAAGCAATACCGTGTGGGATAATCTTTTTGTACCCTGTGAAGATCTATCTGTCTTTGGCAAGGCACCTTCTGATTGGTTTAATAGAGCAGAGTGGCCAATAGCTAGACAGGAGAGGACAGGCAGGACTCCTGGGATAGAGCAGAAGAGATGAATCCAGCTGCAGGGAGACACCAGCTACATGAGGACCAAGACAGGCATACAGAATGGTGGAGACATTTAAAGAAAAGCCATGGGGCAGATCAGAGGTTAATGAAGGCAGGTTAAATTAAGTTATAAGAGCTAGCTAGGGAAAAGCCTAAGCTAAAGGGCAAGTGTTCATAATCACTAAGAAATCTCCCTGAACCTGTTCTTCATGCTGGATTACCTTGCCCAGCCTTTATGCAGGGGGCGGAGCTTGGCCCTACCTCAACTTGATGTGTCATGCTTTATTCAAGCACATAGGAAGCGTGCTTCTTTCTAAATGGAGACAGAGGAGCAATGGATGGGGAGGGGGATAGAGGGGAGTGGGTGGGGGGAGATGGGAGGAGAGGAGGGAGGGTAAACTGTGGTTGGTTTGTAAAATAAATGAAAAAAATTAATAAAATAAAATAAAAGGAACTCTCCCTGTCTTTATTTGCAAGCTGGCATTTCAGACAAGTAAGTAAAACATGCATAACACACTAACATGGAAATGGAAAGTATCTTTAAAGATGGTTTGGAATCCAGTCTTCGTTCGAGGCTCAGGTGTGTGGATTCACAAATGTCCGTTGAATGAAGACACAGAAGTACCTTAAGAATGCCACCTTTTTCTGGCAAATTTTTTGATTCAACAGGTACCACAGCTTTCCCTGTTTCCTGAACCAAGTTTTGCATAGGCTTTGTATCCTTGGGAGACTCTGAGACAAGCTTCACATAGGGCAACACGAGATACAAAGGGTATCTGCAAAACAGAAGATGAATTAGGACTAGGTGCTACTCTCAAAAGCAGGGCCTGGCATGGCCCAGTGGGAATGTTGCCATAGATCTCTTTCCTTTATACAAAAATTAATTATCTTGAATGTTATGTAGCCTCATCATAAATACAGCCTTTCTTTTATCTATTGGTCTTACAATCTCACATATGTAGACCAAAACACATTTTAAAACCAATATAGTTACTACTGCTAGTGTTAATGCCCACATCACCGGGACCCCCAAAAGACCACCACAGACACTGAATCCCATATATAAAAGCAAAGAGCCTTTATTTTCAAGTTCAGCGAGCTTGGACTTTCTGTCTGATGCAGTGGTGAGAGCAGAGAGCCTGAGCCCAGGAAGGGTGGGGTTTTTATCATAGCAGAGGTTCGGATCAGGGGATTTCCAGGGTTCAGGATGCTGATTGGCTGACATTTGTCTAGAGTTATAAGGAATGTTTGGAATGTCAGTTATTTCCTCTTCAATGCAGCCCCTCCCTGGGTGGGTTCAGCTCATGGTTTTTCTGGATCTGGGTGTTACCTGCCAGTAAGCCTGGTAAAGAAGCTGTGTCTGGGTCTCTAAGCCTGTCATAGTAGTTTTGTGATCAGTCTCTTTTGGGCACCCCCACACTAGAACAAGAGCAAGACCTGTTAGGATAAGAAACCTATTAATGTTATTCATAGGATTGTATGAGGCTATGGTGTTGGTTAAATGGCGCTGCTCGTGGCTGGCCACCGCGGGTGGCGGCCATGCTGGGGGAGGAGAGTGCTGATCAGAAGAGTCACAAGCCATGGTTACCTTTTTAGAGCTTTATTGGGAGAGGGGGGGGGGAGCGAGAGAGGGAGGGAGGGGGAAGAGAAGAGGGGAAAGGGATGCACTCAGGGCCGCTTGCTTTTTAGGCTGGGATGGTGTCGCAGGCTGGTGACGTAATTAAGGACATAATCCTTACATCCCAGACTTTCGTTTATTATAAGAAAAGCAGACAAATGGGCGTCGTTCCTCTCAAAAACTGCTTCCAGCTGACTTTTGGACGTCGGTTGGCTCTTGAGGGAATGGGGAAGGGGAGTCTTCCGAGGTAGACAGGCATTGTGGGATGCTGTCTGTCATCCGTTTGCTCTGGAGACATGTATCCCCCTTGGCTGTGGCTGGGAACTTTCTGTTTGACAAGATGGTGGTGATACAGAAAAAAGCTTAGAGAGAAAAGAATCATTATTATTTTATGTTGGTAGATCCAGCCTGTCCAGATGGATTTTGAAACACGTTAAGCTTTCTCAGAGACAGATTATTTTAAAGCACCTGTTTCCTTTACTAGTTTGGCATCCAGGAGACAGGTGATCAATTGTTAAAAGCACCTCACAGTAATAGATGTTTATATTAAAGTCTTTTTTGTAGCACCCAGATGCTTTTGGGTCTGGGAGTGTAAATACCTTTTAGCTGTTACAGTTTCTTACTTGATGATCTCTGGACTCCGGTTCTGTGGTGGTCCTGTATCACTGGCTGAATAGTGAGTTAGAACAGGGAACTGGGAAGAGAAAAGCTTGTGGTGCATGAGAATTTATTTATTTATTTATTTATTTATTTATTTATTTATTTATTTATTTATTTATTTTGGAATTAGGGACAAGGCAAAGATCAGAGCCTTGTCTGTATGCATGTGAGAAACACAGGCAGTAACTCTAAAGGTGCAACTAAATCTGGTGAGGTGATAAGGCTGTCCTCTGTACCCAACAATAAAGGAGAGGTGGCATCCCAAAACTCCCAGGATTGAGTCAGTGGCTCTGATGTCCAGAAGGAAAGAAACGACTCACTTCCCTGCTGCATTCTGGGTTCCGTGCCATGTCTGTAGCCAAGCGTAGGTCTGCTGGAGGTCTTAGCTTGATGTACCCATGCATCTTGGCGCCTGGGGGCAGTCAGCTGACTCGTTGTCTTTCTAGGCGGCACTTTTAACAAGGCTGTTGATGGCCTGGCAGGGCATTCGCTAGCCTGTGGCCTTTTCCTCACTTAAAACAGGGACCCAACAGCTTTTGGGAGTTAGTGAGTGCCAGCATTTGGCAATCTTGTTTTTGGGCTTTTATCTCTTCCCTGGCACACCTTAAATGCCACAGATGACTCTTTTGCCTGTGGGGTCAGGAGCCTTTCTCTCCAGATGCTTAAGTTTTAGTCGGGGAGGTCTGGGGAACAAGAGACGGATTTTACTTTGTGTCCTGATTTGGTTTTTTCCTGATGATTGGTGGCTTAAGGACAGCTTTTAGAAGATCTGTCAGGAGGCAGACTATAAACTGATCCTTTTGGAAGACTTGTCTGAGGCTATAAGCTGATTTTTGGCTTAGGAGCCATCCTGACTACTGTAAACGTATTTTTTTGGATCTTAGCTGCTACCAGACCTGTCTGTGCTTTTCAAGGCAGTTTGAGAATGAGTGGGTGGAGTTAAGGTGAGTTAGGGCGAGAGTTGTGGAAACCACCCAAGCCCGCCCATTTGAGCCCGCCCACTGCTGGCGGAAGTCAGACAGAAAAGGTTGCACGTGGCAGACACAGAAGTGGGGAGGGAGAAGGGTTCAGAGCTTTAGCAGAAAGCTT
The DNA here is from genome assembly GCA_902168405.1 of Peromyscus aztecus. Taxonomy (NCBI): domain Eukaryota; kingdom Metazoa; phylum Chordata; class Mammalia; order Rodentia; family Cricetidae; genus Peromyscus; species Peromyscus aztecus. Next base: position 23,722 of record CABHPQ010153250.1, on the reverse strand, counting down.
GGAGATAAAGTAACTTTTTTATTTGTCCGTTCGCTGGTAGAAGTTCTCACAACTCTGTTATGCAGCCAGATTTACCCGTACCTGCCCCTTTGTTCTATGGCTTTTGCCCATTTGCTGGCAGAAGTTCCCACAAAGCTGTTATTCAGCCAGTTATTGGTACCCGCCCCTATCCTCCAATGTAGGTGGTAAATGTATCCGCCCCTTTGTCCCATGGCTGTAGCTGAGAGAAAAATAAAAAATTACAATAACAAACTGGGATCAGACTCCAATCTTGGGCGTCCCCCAGAATGGAGATCTGAGAATCAGCTCAAGTCACAGATCCTCTTCGTCAAGGGATCGTGAGGGCTGCAGCTGTGCTGGAGTTGGTCCACCATTGGACCCTAGACAGCATTTACGCCCTCATCAGGAGCAAAAATGTGCCTGCCGTTGCCAGCACAGCCCAAGGACAACTCCCCGGGGTGTCCGTCGCAAAGAATATAGCTCAGACTACAGCCGCAAGAACGGCAGACTCACTATGTTGAAGAATCATGGCGGTATCAGCAGCAGTAGCTGTGTTGGGGGGTCCAGCGGTGAGGGGTCCAGCGGTAAGCTAACAACCCAATCTGTTTCAGGTGTTAACATTTTTAAAAATTTAACCAAAAAATTCTAAAAAGCAACTTAAAGAGCAGAGCCAAATTCTCAGTAATAATAAACAGACAAGAGCATACTCAAAATATAGTCTAAAATTGTGAATCCTGTTCCTTCAGTTTATTTACCATGAAATTAAAACATTCATCTAAACAATTATTAGACAATCAAAAGAAGAGAACATCCTCCATACCATGGATGATTAATACCTCTGGAAATTCAAACATCATGGACATATTCCATTTCTCAACCGCAACCCTTCTTCACCAGATGTTGGGCCCATTTAAACTTCTTTTTTCTCCCATGAAGGGACTACTAATGATTTATTCCTGGCAGGGAGTGGGGGGTAGGGGGAGGACAGGGCAGCTTGACCACACAACTGCCCTGACAGGCTTGGAGTCCCAGACATAGCTTCTGTGACAGGCTTGCTGGCAGGTAACAGCCGGATCCAGAAAAGTTCATAAGCTGACCCCACCCAGGGAGGGTCTGCATCTAAGGGGAAACACCTGACATTCCATAGCACACACCTATACCTTAGACAAAAGTCAACCAGTCAGGGTCCTGAACCCTGGAAATCCCCTCACCCCAACCTCTACTATGATAAAAACCCCACCGGAGAAACCAAGCTCCTGTTATGACCAGATCGCAGGGACCCCCAAAAGACCACTGCGGAGACCGAATCCCACATGTAAAAGCAAAGAGCCTTTATTTCAAGCTCCAGAGCTTGATCCCTCTGTCTGTCCAACACAGCGGTGAGAGCAGAGAGCCCTGAGCCCAGGCAGGGTAGGATTTTTATGGTAGCAGAGGTTGGGGTGAGGGGATTTCCAGGGTCCAGGACCCTGATTGGCTGACAATTGTCTAGGGGTATCTGTAAAACAAAAAATAGGTGTGTGCTAGACTCAAGGACATCTGGCCACCTTATCTAATGGTTGGAATGTTTGGGATGTCAGGTACTTCCTCACCCCTGGGTAGATCCCTGGGTGGTATCCGCTTAAGGTTTTTCCTGGATCTGGGTGTTGCCTGCCAGTAAACCTGTCACAGAAGCTGTGTCTAGGCCCCTAAGTCTGTCATGGCTGCTGTGTGATCAAGCTGTTTTGGGGCCCCTCCACACTCCAAGCTTGAAATAAAGGCTCTTTGCTTTTACAGATGGGATTCAGTCTTCGTGGTGGTCTTTTGGGTGTCCCCACCATCTGGACATAACAATTCCCACCACTAGGAAAAAACTAAAAACATTACTCATGAAGGGATATTTAATATTGAGTTGTTCCTGCTCTGAGGAAAAAATAAAAATATTTAAACCGAAGTTAAGCAAACAGACGAGAAAACTCTAAGTTCTGGGCTGTGCTTGTTGAGGCGGCAGCAGTGAGGCCCCACCTGTTGATCCCTTGTTATTCAGATGCTGCTGCTCTGTGCTGGCAGGCAGGTCTGTGAGAAAGAGCCTTTTCTTCTTCTATTTCTACTGGGTGTGACGATCTAGACTTGACTTTTACAGACCCCATTTTAGGGAAAGGGCCACCATCTCAGACCACCTGCTGTACTCAGTTCCAGGAAGAATCTCGGGAATGTGCCATGGCAACTAGAACAGATCCAGGGAAGTAAAGTTTAACAAGATTCAGACGCCCTTGCAGACATCCTGTCTGAGATTTATGGCCCTTGAAGATAACTAGATAATCCTGCCGAGCAACCCAGATAATCACGCTCAGCAAGTTGTGGTTCCCCACCAAAAGTCTAATCCAATGGTTTTAAATGTGGTTTTGTGCCCAATGTCTGGACCAGTAGTTTCAAAAATTCACTTTGCCCCATACCCCTTCTACCCAATCCCAAGTTGCCAATTTCTGGCTTGTGGTTTTTCTCTGTAAAAACTCTCTACTCCTGGGCCTGTGGCCTCTGAATTTTCCTGTATTCATTGCATGGGAGCATAGAAAGAGACTTTTTCTTTCCTGTATGTTTCTTTTACAAGGCCTCTTAATCTTCAGCCCTAGTTTCCACATTTCCCCCCTTTTTCACTGGGAAAATCCTTTTTTCTTAATTAAAAATTTCTCCCTTTTGCATAGAGAAATTTCCTTTCACTTTCATTTTCTTCCCTTTTTTCTGCTGTGATTTCCCTTTTTATTTTTTTTCTTTCCCTTTTCTCTATTGAGAAAGGTCTTTTTCCTTGATTTATTTCCTGTCTCAGGAGCTATTCCTATGTTTAAAAATTGTGCAACTACTGATTTTTTTTTACAAGCATTTTAGCAACTGTACATTTTGTTGCTCCTGAGATGGGGAGTTTAAGTCTACGGCCATACCACCCTGAACGCGCCCGATCTCGTCTGATCTCGGAAGCTAAGCAGGGTCGGGCCTGGTTAGTACTTGGATGGGAGATGGGGAGTTTAAATCCCCCATGACCCTGCCAATCCTAGAGTCCCTTTACCCTGGGGGTACTTTCTTCCCATTCTTTAGATAGCTGGCTCCTCTTTACTTCCTCAGTGGATCCTTTGTCCTTCAAGCCACATGTTGGAGGCCAATTGTCATAGCACAGGTGTGTGGGTCACAAATGTCCATTGAACGAAGACTCAGAGGCACCTAAAGAATGAATCTAGCCTTCTGCTGCTGCAGATGTGCTTGGGATGCTGTGAATGTGTTGCTCTGATTGATTGATAAATAAAATGCTGATTGGCCAGTAGCCAGGCAGGAAGTATAGTATAGGCAGGATAAAGAGGGAGGACAATTCTGGGAGGTGGAAGGCTGAGTCAGGATACGCTGCCAGCCGCTGCCATGAGAAACAACATGTAAAGATACCGGTAAGCCACAAGCCACGTGGCAAGGTATAGATTAATATAAATGGGTTAATTTAAGATATAAGAACTAGATAGCAAGAAGTCTGCCATGGCCATACAGTTTATAAGTAGTATAAGTCTCTGTGTGTTTACTTGGGTCCGAGAGGCTGCGGGACTGGTGGGTGAGAGTGATTTGTCCTGGCCATGGGTGAGGCAGGACCAGGAAAACTTCAGCTACACAAATGGATCCAGACTCTAAGGACTGAAGCCCTTTTCCTTCACCCGGGACATTTTTATTTTTCTCCATATTTATACTTTAGCCAGTTGATTTCCATATGTTCAAAGCAACCTGAAAGAAACTTCCAAAAATACAGTGCCATGTGCAAATTTCTTGATTCATCAGGTACCACAGTTTTCTGGGTTTCATGAACCAAGTTTTGCATAGGCTTTGTATCCTTGGGAGACTCTGAGACAAGATTCACATTGGGAAACAAGAGAAATAAAGAGTGTCTGCTAAACAGAAGATGGATTAGGGCTAAGTGCTCTCTGGAGCCAAGCCAGGTATAGCCTACCAGGAATGTTGCCACACCTTGGCGTGCCTGAATGTGCTTCTAAGTGCTGAGAGCTTCTGACAAATGCACCCAATCCAAACCTGTACTGGAAAATTTAGAGACCTTCTGTATAAATAAAAAGGAAAAACAAAACAAAACAAAACAAAAAATACAAAAGAAAAGAAAAAACAGAAACTACTACAACAACAAAAAACTAAAACAACACCAACAATATAAATGAATAAAACATACATGATAAAGCAGTTTGAGTACAAGTTAGGCTTTGTCTTATTATGCAGTCCTACATATAAATAATCCATGTTGCTCTGTACTGACACTTCATGTTCCAGACATGGATCTGACTCCATAGCTTGTCAAACAGTTTTCCTGTGAACATTGGAATCCCTACAGTGTAGGAGATTCCTCACGGACATGGAGATGGTATAATCACTGAAGAAAGTTAAAGTTCAACTCTCTAACATTTACTTATAAAGAGCTCCATAGTCCATCTCAGTATTTGTCACCTTTCCTTAAGTCCCTTGAAACTCTCAACTGTTAATCTAAGTTTAAAAATTCAGTTTTTGTAGGGCTCTACTACAATTTTAACAATGTTCTTTGGGCTTTGGTTTTTGTTTTTTCACAACCCCAGGTGTGTATTCGGCACCAGGTGTGCTGTGAGCTCATGCTTACAACCTGCTCCTCTCCAAAGTGGAGGGACTCAGCTCCTGGCTCAAACACAGATATGTAATTACATCTTACCCTTTATCCATTGCTGAAATTTCCTCTGCAGAGATTTCATCTGCTGTGTTCAATTTCCTCTTCTCTGATGCTGAAAGGATTCCTATGTGACAGTATTTTGAAATCCATGGCATCTGCCTTGAATTTACATCAGTTTCTCAAATTAAGGACACAGAAATGATTATTTCTAAAATACAAAGATATCAAATAATCTTATTGGAATTTGACAATAAAATACCTAACTGTATATCATAACCTCTACCCTGGCAGCTTCTGAGAGTTTCACTTTCATCTCTTACTGGGAAAAGCAGTCCACTTCTCTATATTCTTCTAGAATCTAATACTCCAAAGAGAGTCAAAGCCCAAAGTCTCTTGACTTTGTAATTCAAACAATTGCTTATCCCACTGTGCTTACAATATTATGGCTTCAACATGCCATGGAACAGTGGCGACCTGCCATTCCAGAAGGCAGAAATAGTCATCTAGCAAGAAAAGATAAGAATAAGTGAGACGGAAACGCAGTGGGAAATTGCGAATCCTGCAACATCGCGTGCACACTGAGGATCCTGGTTGAAATGTCTGGATTCCAAAGAATTGTGTAAGCTCACACTTTCATCTCTTCACTCTGAAGAAAAGATAGCCTTTGTCTAGACTTTGCTATGTTTCTGTCATGAGTATAGGATGGGTTTCCTCTAGCTGGAAGTTTCTCTGCTCCTGCCTGGGTCCCAGAGTTGGACAAATCTCTCCCACCCGAGTCCTGGAGCTGTTTGGTCCTATGTAAGCACACAAAGACATATTATTTACAAACTGTATGGCCTGACATCCCACAGCAGTTTCCAAGGCAACTTAGCTGTCATTTGCATCTTTTGTATTGAATCAGTTCTCTTTAACCCTGCTGCAAAGCTCCATGTTGACCTAAATGTTGCACCTTAGTGTCTACATCAGTAGTACAATTTGGACAGTGCATTCAAGTTTGGCTTCAATCTTGGGATAGTTCCAGACCCCATAGCAAGGTTTCTTTTGTTATTTGGGTTCTGTCCCTGAAGAAACTTTCCTGGAAGTATAGTTTAGAGCCTGAAACTCTACGAGGGCCCCTCACCTTTCAAATTAAATTGCACTTCCAAAAGATAGAGGCTTCTATGGATGTGCTCTTGGCTCAGAACACATTTATCATTGGCTCAAGGTATTAGAATTGCCAATACTGACCTTAATTTCTCTGACAATTACATCAGATTTCAAATGGTCTATGAATTTAAAGTCACTGTGGTCTTAGAATGAGAATGGCACCTATAGGCTCATACAATTGAATGCTTAGGTACCAGTTGGTAGAAACTATATGGGAAGGATTAGGAAGTATAGCCTTGTCATAAGGGATGTGTCACTGGGGGTGGATTTTGAATGTGCAGGATCCCAAGACATTCCCAGTTAGCTTTATCTACCTCCTATTGTGGATAAATATGGAAGCTGTCTGTTACTGATTGAGGGAAAGGCCTGCCCACCGGATACTATGGTCTCCAGTAGAAGATATCTGCACAATGAAACAATGAGCCATGAATTATTAATGTATCATCTCATGGCAATTAAAAAGACACTTGTTTCTGTGATTTTCCAATGGAGAAGAGAAAGAATGTATACTTACCTCAGTAATCACAAAACTTTACAGAAAAATGGACGAATGTTGAACATGTATCAGTTGAGATCACCCAGCATATGAATAAATATACTGTATGTTCTCATATGGTTAGTATAGACAGTAATATATCTACATATGTGAAGAAATGTGTATGTGCGTATACTATGTAAAGTAGAAAAGAGAATAAAGGTTACATATTAGGTGATGAGGAAGATTTAAAGCAGGTAATGAACATGGGTTGTGAAAGAGGACATAACTGATTTTCAGGTTCCAACCCTGACATGGATTTTAGTTTTCATGGTGTGTAAGTGCATAAAATATATTCAGTGCAGACAGTGTCAAGTCCAGTGTAAATGACTCAGATTCTGTTCTGAATGTCCCTTCTAACTGCACAGAAGTCCATGACCTCTGTAGTGTAATAGGCTGCCTCTTGGGCCACCAACCAGCTCCCAAATCATAACATGGAGACTTATTTGTTATGAATGCTCAGCCTTAGCTCAGACTTGTTTCTTGCTAGCTCGTATAGCTTAACTTGTTTCTCTTTATCTATATTTTGCCTTGGGGCTCTTTATTCTTTTTTTCTGTATATCTTGTTTTCCTGCTGTCTCTGTGGCTGTCTGGTGGCTACTTGGCTTCTGGCTCTGGCATGTCCTTCTGTCCCTCATTCTCTTCTACTTTTCCTCCACCCTAGATTTTTCTTCCATTTATTCTCTCTGCCTGTGAGGTGCACATATCACTATCCTGCCTAGCTATTGGCCATTCAGCTTTTTATTAGAGCAATCAGGTGCCTTAGGCAGGCAAGATGAAACAAATGCAACACATCTTTACATTGTTAACAAAGGAAGCAGTAACAAATGTAACACACCTTTACACAGTTAAAGTAATGTTCCATAGCATAAACAAATGTAACACATCTTTGCCTAGTTAAAATAATATTCCACAACACTGTAGTTTTCAGCTCTTGATAATTTTCACATATAAATTATTCTTTACTTTCAAATTAATAAAGTTTAAAAATAAAGATTTAAATGAGAAATGCCAGCTGAGATATGTGCTATACTATTTAGTTCTAAAAGTATATGTTTCTGCTATAGTATCTACTCTTGACAGTGTGAGCCTTTGCTATATTATTTACTCCTGAGTGTATCTCTGCTATACTTCTCACATAAGCTGGTCCCTTGAGCTTTCCCCCACAGACTGTAGCTCTAAAAAATCATTCTCTTGTAGAACAAATATACATCCATTAAGGTCATTTCCATTCATAATGAAATCTTCTTATATTCTGAAAAAATGAATAACTAGGTACAGACCCAAGCAGGAAGAAAACATTGACTCACATACACATAGCACACCCAACCTTTGTTCAAGGTGTATTGCTGACCACATCTTAGACATTTTTAAAAAAGAAACCTTCCCACATATCAGCCTTTCTTTGTTATTAACTCTGATGGAGATTAAAGCCAGAATCATAGACTCTTTCATTGCCATGTAATCTAGAGGTTTATTCATTTTTCTGTGTTTTTTATTGTGCATATCACGTTAACAAAACTCAATGACAGAGATATGTGATGTGTTCTTTTGTAACTTTCTACCCACCAAGTTCATTTGACTGTTACACTCTTTTCCTAACTTTAGTAATGATGGATAACCAGGAACAACAACAGCTGTGATCACTATGAAGGTAGGAAGGAGGGAGGTAAAACCACTGTTCATCATTATTCTATGTACTCATGGCAAAGTCAAGTGGACAATATATGGTGAGTCTGCTGAATCTCATCTCTGCAAAACTTTCCCTGCCTCTGCCCTGAAGTTACACTGATGCAGGGCTCCTGAGTCCGCAGTATCTGAGCCCTTCTGGGAGTCCACTCACTTGCTCCTTCATGATGCCTTCCCAGTAAGATGCTGACCCCCTGTAAACTTTATGACAGCCAGATTGATGTGCTGTAATCATTGTTAAAACAGGTCAGTTTGGATATGTCTAAAGCCAACAAGCATTAAAATGATATTTATTTTGGGAGAATTTAATACATGTATGTTAAATGTTTTATTTAAATCCCCACATTCCTTCACCTATTGCTTCTCACCCTTAAAAACACTTTACTCTCCCAACTTTTGGGCTTTTTCTGTGTTATTTATTCATTCCACTTAGTGCTCCCTCCATGTGAAGGGGTGTAGGACAGTTTGACTGGAACCAGGAAGCCTCTCAGACTGACTCTCTCCCTCAGGAGCCATCAATTGCCAATAGCTCCTCCACTTAGGGAGAGACATAGTGAGGCCCTAATGCAACCATGTTTGTTCTAAGGCCGGTTTAGTTTGTGTAAGTGTTGTCCAAGGAGTAATAGCCACAGTATGGTTTTTGTGTGTGTGTGTGTGTTGTTGTTGTTATTTTGTTTTGTTTTGTTTTGTTTTTTTTTGAGACAGGGTTTTTCTGTGTAGCTTTGGATCCTATTCTGGAACTTGCTCTGTAGACCAGACTAGCCTGGAACTCATAGAAATCCACCTGCCTCTGCCTCCCAAGTGCTGGGATTAAAGGCGTGCACCACCACCTGGTGCCACAGTGTGTTCATGCATGAAATGGTAGGGACGTTTCTAGCAATGTTTCACTGTTCTACAGATGTTTCAACATTTCTGCTGTCTCACTGCAGACATCTACTATTTCTGCCTCTGACATTCTTTCTGCCTCTTCTCCCTCAGAAACCCACGACTTTTGGCTTTAGATGTACGTAAGGGACCTCTTACAATGTGTGACACAGGTGTCACTTTTACATTAGGGCCCTGCACAGCCTAATGTTCTCTACACTTGAACCAATTTGCATCTGCGTATTATTCTCCATCTACAACACAATTAAATTTTCTGGTGGGTGTTGAGAGGTGCCTCACTCTGTTGGTATACAGATGGGAACTTGGGTTGATGTAGTTAGTGTCCACTTATTAGAATAACAACAGTAAATTCTCCCTAGCACATATCACCCAGGCAAAAGTGTATCACCAATTTAATGTCACATTAGCTCCCGTTTGTGGAATGAGCTTTAAATCCAATCAGAAAATGATTGGTTCCTTGCATAACTTTCCTGCCATTATTGCTCTATGGGCACTGTTGTTTTTTATGAGGCACAGCAGCTGCACCTGATGCCATCTCTGCCTCAGCTGATGACTGCGTCTCTGCAGCTGCTGCCTTGCTGCTGAGGCCTTAGACTGGAAGAGCCTTCCTGTAGTTTTAACTAAGTCATTATCCTTTTATTTTACCAATAAGGATTCAGGAGCCAGATACTGCATGACAACCTGCTAGCTCAGAGAGACAGAGATTCTTACACACCAAAGGGAGATATTACAGGAGCTTGGATGACTCCACTGGGAAAAACAACAGTAACTATGCCACAGCCCAGATCTCAGATTCCAGGCACCCAGTGGACAACGTTATGACATGTAAAAGTTTCATGGAACATTTATAGTTACAGAAGAAAGAGACTCATTAGTCAAGGCAAGTTTCAAACACATTGCTTGAAAAAACTATTGTGAGTTACAACAAAGAGAAGTCTCTATTGTTCTCTGATGAAATTCTTAGCATTTGTGCTCTTCATAGTTAGATGTTTGTGTTGCAATTCCAAAATAATTAACTTAATATTCTCCACTATGGATTCCTTTGAGTTGAATAAGATCTGAATTATTAGTAAAGATTTTACCACACTTCACACACGCATGGAGTTTGCGGTCAGAATGAATCTTTTGATGTGTTTTAAAGGTTGAAGAAATAAACTTTTTAAGACATGTGTAGGATTTCTCTCCCATATGAACTATCAAGTGTTGAGTAAGGATATATAATGATTAACAAAGTCTATGCCACATTCCCCACACTTTTAAGAATTGCCTTCAGAATGAATTTTGGTCTTTTTTTTATGTCGTCTAAGGGTTGAAGAAGAGGAAAAACATCTGTCACAGTCTTCACATTTGAAGAGTTTCTGCCCAGTATGAACTTTCTTGTGTTTCCTAAGGGATGAGAGATAATGAAAGGCTTTGTGACATTCTTCACACTTGTAGGGTTTCTCTCCAGTATGAATTGTTTGATGTTCCCGAAAACTCCTAGAATAGGAAAACCGTTTGCCACATTCTACACATGTATAAGGATTGTCTTCAGAATGGATTGTCTGATGTCCTCTAAGGGATAAAGATGAGTAAAAACATCTGCCACACTCTTCACACTTGTAGGGATTGTCTTCAGAGTGAATTGTTTGATGGCGCCGAAGGGATGAAGATAAATAAAAACATTTGCCACATCTTTCACACTTGTATGATTTCTCTCCAGTATGAGTCATCTGATGTTCTTGAAGGTTTGTAAAACAGGACAACGTTTTACCACACTCTGCACACTTGTAGGGATTGTCTTCAGAATGGATTGGTTGATGTCGTATAAGGGATGAAGATGAGCAAAAACATTTGCCACACTCTTTACACTTGTATGGTTTCTCTCCAGTATGGACTGTCTGATGCTCTTGAAGGTGTGCAAAGGAGGAAAACCTTTTGCCACACTCTTCACACTTGCAGGGATTGTCTTCAGAATGGATTGTTTGATGTCGTCTAAGGGATGAAGGTGAGCAAAAACACTTGCCACACTCTTCACACTTGTAGGCTTTCTCTGCAAGATGAGCTGCCTTGTCCTCAATGAGGAAAGCAGTCTTAGTAAATCCTTTTCCACTCAGTTTACACTTGTAAAGTTTCTCTCCAGTATGAACTGCCTTGTGGTTCTCAAGGCCAGAGTGATAACGAAAGGCTTTGTGACATTCTTCACACCTGTATGGTCTCTCTGCACTATGAATTGCATGATGTTCCTGAAGCTTTGCAGATTGGGAAAACCTCTTGCCACACTCCTCACACTTGTATGGATTGTCTTTGGAGTGAACTGCTTGATGTTGTTTAAGGTACAAAAGTGAGCAAAAACATTTGCCACATTCTTCGCACTTGTAGTGTTTCTCTGCTGTATGAATTCGTTGATGTACCTGAAGGAATGATGGTTCATAAAAAGCTCTGTCACATTTTTCACACTTGTAGGGTTTCTCTCCAGAATGAATTCTTTGATGTTGCTTCAGCATTGAAGGATAGTAAAATGATTTACCACATTCTTCACACTTGTAGGCTTTTTCATCAGTATGATTTTTCTGGTGTATAAAAAGTGATGAACGAGTATTGAAGGCCTTATGACATTCTTTGCATGTGTAGGGTTTTTCTCCAGTGTGAAGTCTCTGGTGTATGGAAAGTGTTTTATGAGAACTAAGGGCCTTACCACATTCTTTACACTTGTAGGGTTTCTCCTTTGTATGAATTCTCTGGCGTTGAAGATGCAGTGAGTTACAATCAATGGCCTTGTTGTAAATGTTATAATCATTGGTTGTTGTTCCTGTTGAGGAAAAGTTGAGACATGAACAAAGCTAGGAAATATTCTTCATACTTACAAGGCTTATCTTTTTAAAAGGAAATATTTACTCATACATATTGATGCATCAATGAGAAAGTACAGTACTATTGTTGTTTATTTGTTTATTTTCTTTTGGGATCCAAAACCCAGCTCCCAAATAAATCAGACACAGAGGCTTATTCTGACTTATAAATGTCTAGCCTTAGCTTGGCTTGTTTCTTGCCAGTTTTTCTCAACCTAGATTATCCTATTTTACTTTTATTCTTACTCTGTGGCTGGCCCCTATCCTCCACTTCCTTCTCTCACTCCTAGATCTCTCCTTCTATTAATTCTCTCTGCCTGCCAGACCCACCTATTTTTTCTCCTGTCTCGCCATTGGATGTTCAGCTCTTTATTAGACCATCAAGTGTTTTAGATAGGCACAATAACACAGCTTCATGGAGTTAAACAAATGTAACATAAACAAAAGTAACACACTTTAAAATAATATTCCTTGTGGAAGGAGTCCTCAGCAAAGTGGTAGGTAATATATGACAGAGGCTCTGCCACAGGGCCAGTCAGCACAGCAGGATGAACTATGGACACTCATTTAAACTAAGTTGAATGTGAAATGTATGGATCCACCACATCAGGTAAAGAAAGCAATACAGCCTGAGGAGGAGGTGAGGTTTACTGTGAAAGTTCACCCAAAGCAGTCATTCTGAGTTACATCTGGGACCAGCTCCTCTGCTGTGGAACAATCTTTTTCTACAATAGGAATATGTATTACTCTCACTGTTAATAAAAAGCTGATTGGCTGATGGGTAGGCAGGAATTTTTAGGCAGAAAGAATGCTGGGAAGGAGAGTGGAGAGAGAGGAGTTGCCAGTAGATAAAGAGAGAAACAAGATGAATGCATCCTGTAGAAAGAAGATACCATCACCTGGCAGAGGGTAGATACAAATATGGGTTTATTTAAAATGTAGGAGCCAGCTAATAATGAGCCTAAGCTATTTGCTGAGCATTTATAATTAATATTGTCTCCACTTTGGTTATTTTGGAGCAGCTGCTGGGAAAGGGAAACTCTGCCTACAAATGGCATTCCAAGTTGGTGCACCCACAATCACATAAGACCTGAGAAAGCTTAAAAAAGATACTGAACACACAAAAGTGGAGCCGAATGCAGCTTCCTGGTCTTGTGTCCCTCATGTGGGAAGAGATGAGTCTCCTGGCAGCTGCCTACAGATTTGAGCCGCCTGAGCTCTGCAAGTACACTGTGTGGCAGCTTTGGTGTTTTGCTCATGCAGACAGAAAAGGTTACAGATGCTCAGGAAAGACAGATCCAGATTGGGGGGGGGGGGGGGAAATCTCAAAACCAGTTACAGTGTGTTTAAAAATGTACAAAGGTTTGGGAAAGAAAAGTAAAAGGGTATAGACAGTCATAAAAATATGTAACTATGTTTAAAACAATAAAGTAAAAGCCCTTGGAAAGAGAGTAAAGTAATACAAAAGAAAAAAGCCACATAAAGATGGGAAATACACAGAGTGTCTAGATCTGTACGTTGTGTTGTCTTTGGATTTTCTGATTGCTAATGAAGGAACAACAACTACTGAGACACACTGGACTATGAAAACTGCTGGATTAAACCAACCTGTACATTTTAAAAATGTCTTGACTTTAAAAAACCCAGGAAATTTCCTGGCTACAAACATAAAGAAATAAACATAGAAAAACTACAAAACATGTGACGTATATTTTACATGCTCAAACATAAAACAAAAACTCATCTTTGGCTGACTTGTGTACACCACATACTCTATACTTGTATTAATACAGATATGTATGTTACCTTTAAAAGTTTATGCACTTTCAGAAGGGGACCAGACAGCAATAAAAATGAATGGCCCACATAATCCAACATCTCAGAGCACCTCTGTTGCAATTTCTTCAGAATTGTGTATCTTAAACAGTTTCAAGGCTGTTGGTTGAGATGATCCAGCCTCACAGACTACACTAGCCAAGACCTACCAATTACCCTGATTTACTCAAGGTTTCCACAAAGATACCAATGCCCATAGAAAACAGGAAGCAATCCAAAGAATGACACTCACATTCCCAAAATATGGGTTACGGATGTTTATTATCATTTAAGGGGGATTAGTTACAAGTTTTTATTGTTCTTAGTAAAAAAAAAAAAAAAAGGCTAAACAAAAGAGTTAAATTCAAAGATCTCTTTCTAAAGGAAAAAGGGGATATGATATAGAAATGATGGGATAAAAGGGTAGATTACTGAATCTACTTTAAGCCAAAAGGCAATAATTAATCTCAAAATAGTTTACATTGGTATGGATTTTGGTTTATTGATACAAATTAAAAGTTATTTGTTTCATACTGTGTATGTTTCTACTCTTGTGTGGCATATTGTGTTTATGCAGTGGTGATACAGTGTGTACCCTAATAAAATTTGCCTTAAGATCAAAGAACAGAACAAGTCACTAGATTAAACATAGCAGCCAGGCAGTGGTGGCACACATCTTTAACTCCAGCACTTGAGATCTCATGCCTTTGCTACCAGTATCTGGGAAGCACACATGCCATTAATCCCAGCACTAGGAAGGAAGAGATGGCTGGATGGAGAAAGGTATATAAGGAGTTAGTAGACAGGAACTAGTCGCTTTTTGGATGATGCCCTTTTGGCTGAGAGCCTTTCAACTGAGGACTCATGGGCACTCAACAGAGGATTCATGGGGTTGGGGAGGTGAGACATGGCAGTGGCTTGTTCCTTTGTCTCTCTGATTCTGAGTTTTTTATTAATAAGACCATTTTAGAATTTCAAGCAACAATGCAGCTCATTTAAAAATGTAATGTATAATTAAAAATAAAGGTTGGTAGTCATTTATGATAATCAAACCTATAGTCATGCTAGGTTTGTTTTAAAAGTCATAAATAGATTTATTTAGATAGATAGATGGTCTTCAAAAACTTCACAGACCTGTAGAATATGGCATTTAAAATGTTTTAATAACATAAAGCTTTTCTTGACAGTGAGACACATCTGCTCCTGGCAGCACCAATTTACTTCAAAGATGATGGGCATTGAAGAAACTCTATATAGAGTTTACTTTCTTTTCTTTTTCTTTTTTTCTTTTTTTTTTTTCCGGAGACAGGGTTTCTCTGTGTAGTTGTGGTGCCTGTCCTGGAACTTGCTCTGTAGACCAGGCTGGCCTCAAACTTACAGAGATCTGCCTGGCTCTGCCTTCCGAGAGCTGGGATTAAAGGTGTGCGCCACCACCGCCTGGCGGTTTTTACTTTCTTTATGGCAAAAGCTAGCCATTTGGACAAAGGAACTGCCTTTGCCTCAGTGGCGACAGTATGCTGTCCAACCTGGACAGCAAGATGCAAAAGAAAGCGACTGCCATACTTTGCCAAGACAAAGTAGGACAGTCCTTCAAAATTCCCTGCTTCTCAAAACTGTCTGTTAGATATTCTAGGCTTGTAGGCCAAGGATGGATGTCCCAATATTACAATAAAATTCTCCGTGACTGTCCAGGCAGCCAGATGTCCCTGTCATTAGGTAACATTTCACCTTTCTGAGGTCTTTGATTAAGTTAAAGAATAAATAATTAGAGTTAATGATTTCCTTAGTTATAATGAAAGGTAAATTAGATATAAAACTTTTTTCGATTCACAAAGATGGAATAGATAATAAAATATTATCTCTAAATTTGTCAAATACAAATGAACTGGATATGTAATTCTTACTTGAGAACTGTTTTTTTATACATAGCTTTACTATGTTAAACTTAAAATCTTCCTTTTTTTTTTTCTCGAGACAGGGTTTCTCTGTTTAATAGCCCTGGCTGTCCTGGAACTCCCTCTGTAGACCAGGCTGGCCTCAAACTCACAAAGATACTCCTGCTTCTGCTTCCCAAGTGCTGAGATTAAAGACATACACCACCACCACCTGGCAAAACCATCCTTCTTAATAAGACAAAAAGGAGAAAAATGGTATGGAATAATCCTTCTGTAAAGCGTGAAGATGTGTTGCTCTCATTGTTAATAAAAAGCTGATTGGCCGATGGCTAGGTAGAATTTTCAGGGCAAAAAGAATGTCAGGTACAAAAAGGACAGAGTCAGAGGAGTCACCAGGATACAGAGGAGAAAGAGATAAACATTCCATACAAAGAAAAGGTACTGCCATGTGGCAGAATGTAAATAAGACATATGGACTGATTTAAAATGTAAGAGCTAGTTAGTAATAAGCTTGAGCTATTAGCTGAGCATTTATAATTAATATTAAGTCTCTGAGTGGTTGTTTGGGAGTAGCTGGTGGGACAGAGCTGACTGTGGTCTCGACAAAAAACTCCACCCACACTCCTCAGCCCTGCTCCCATTACAAATCTGATGTCAGTGAAATTATATACTTGGAGGAAGACTGAAATCAACAGGAGACCTTGAGAAGAAGAGACCACAAGATCTACCATTGGACTACTGGTAATATTAGCTATAATGCTTCCTATAGGGATAGCCACAGTGTCTACACTGACAAGATCTGAAACAAAACATGTTACCAGCTCTGACATATCTGGGATCATCAGGCTTATATACAAAAGTATATAAATTCTCTAACAAGTTGTGTTTGGAAATATATGCTAATAGCAATTAGACCTAATAATATATGATAAACATAGTAACTTGAAAAAACAACAAAACAAAACAAAACCTACAAAACCACAGATCCTTATAGCAAGTGAAGGGCCTAAATAGACTATCTGGAATGAAAGAGAGCCACACAATCACTGGACCCATAACTGGTTGGATGGGCATCCCTGAATCAACAGTGTAAGGCCCTGTAGTTCATTCTGTCCTCCTCTTCCTAGGTCTGATGGTCAGGCCCTGCTGAACCAACTGGTGGTAAAAGTGTTGAAAAAAACCAAAACAGCCTCTGTGTACCTAATGGCCCAACACAACCCCTTCTACAATAAGTTAATGCTTTGACTCTTCCCTAAGATCAGTGGGGAATGGAGCTGTCCAAATGAATCCAGGTTGTCTGAGTTTTATCCAACTGCTCCCCAGCCCCAAATTGTTCTAATCAACAGGACTGTTGAGCCTTCTGTCCCTGCCTGGCTCTCAGTGATGGAATTGTGGGTTTGGCTTAATAAACCCAATCATGCTCACTTTGGTGTAGAGAGCTTTCTGTTATGAGTTTGCACGAAATGTCTGCAAATAAATGACACTCAGTCTGACCAGCACTGAGTTCTCTTTCCCTGAGTCTTAAACTACAAGGGAGACTCAACAAAAAGAAAAATCCTAGAAGATGCTGTCAATGGAAGCACAGTTCACTGTTGGGGAAATACAAAGCTCAAGAGACTTAAACCATCATAAACTTCTGAGAGATAAGCTTTGACAATAAAGACACGAGAGAGAGACCTAAAGAATGATTCCCACAGTGTCATGTTTCAAGGCACATGGGAAAGCCTGCCTTTCTGTTGGATATTTGGACCTCAACTCTTCCCCCAAACCCCTCATTCCTACACACCTGAATGCACGTTGGCTGCTGCTTGTCTCTTCACATCTGAAGATTCTTGTCTTTGCTCCAAAAATGTCACCAGGTGTGGCTTAGACACAGCAAGACCTGTTTGTAGAAAAAAAGAAGGAACAAGATTGTTTATGTGATCTTTTACTTGGAATTGGCATGTGCCTTCCAGTACATGGCTTATGAGGAAAGAGATGATGAGATAAATGATTGCAGACAATCAGTTCCTTAAATGTTTTCTGACAGAATCACTACACTACATAAAGGAATTTACATCATTCAGATGCTGAGTTTCATTTAAAGGAAAACCATTAAAACTGAATTGTGAAACACTGTAATTAACAAGTGTACTCCATGTCTCACGCCATTGAATTTCTAACAGTCCCACTAGAGTGAAGGAAACGTACCTTCAACACAGAAAGGCTAAACACAAAAAGAAAAACAGTGAAATGATCCTTTTTTTCATAATTTATTTTTATTTTTCATATGCATTGTTGTTTTGCCTGCATGTATGTCTGTGTGAGGATGAAGCATTAATTTAATTAATCTTTTTCAATAAAAAACTGGGAGTCAGCCGGGCGTTGGTGGCGCACGCCTTTAATCCCAGCACTCGGGAGGCAGAGCCAGGCGGATCTCTGTGAGTTCGAGGCCAGCCTGGGCTACCAAGTGAGTTCCAGGAAAGGTGCAAAGCTACACAGAGAAACCCTGTCTCGAAAAAACCAAAAAAAAAAACCAAAAACTGGGAGTCAGATATTGGGGTAAGAACCTGACAGATCAGAGAAGCAGAGGAACAGCCACCAGTAACTTCCTACCTCTTCAATTCCTCCATCCAAAAGAGCTAAAATCCTGTCTCAGCCCCACCTTACCACTTCCTGTCCCTCTCTCTACAGTCCTCCAAAAATCTATGGTCAGCTAGGTGTTAGCTCCACCCTCTGACTCCAAGCAAGCTATGCCAGAAAACAAGCAAAATATCACACAGCATTAGGGGGTCAGATCTTGGGATTACAGAGAGTTGTGAGCTGCCATATAGGTACTGGGAATGGAACCCAGTCCTCTAGAAGATCCGTCATTGCTCTTAACAACTGAGCCATCTCACCTGCCCAGAAATGATTTTTAATACAGCAATCTCCCTAATTTTTCTGAAAATAAAGGGTATGAGAACTGCCATTGAAATTCTCCCATGAGATACCATACAAAGTGAGAAAGCTACATGTTGATGGTGAAATAAGAATTCACTATGGATGAGAGCCTCACCAAGGAAATCAAGGTTGCTGTAATTCTCCAACATCACATCCCTGTACAAATTCCACTGAGCATGCTCCAGGCATTCCCTCTCTTCAGCAGAGAATTCAATGGCCACATCCTCAAAGGACAGCATTTCCTGAAACAAAGATCAATGAATGATACCACACTTTAATGTAATTAAAGCCATTAATAATATAAACACCTAGATGATTTGGCCTGGAGAGTTCTCCTGTCATCTTGACACTAGTTAGGGTCATTTGAGAAGAGAGAAGCATATTTGAGAAAATGTTTCCCTAGGACTGCCCTGTAGCCAAGCCTAGGGTGTATTTTCTTAGTGATTGATACGAGATAGCACAGCCCATTATGGGTGGCGCCCACCCTGGGCAGGCAGTTGTATATATATAGGAAAACAGGCAGGACAAGTCAGTAAGCAGTGTTCTTCTGTGGCCTCTGCTCCAGTTCTTGCCTCGGGTTCCTTCCTTGACTTCCCTCAGTGATGGACAGTTAACTGAAGTTGTAGTCTAAATAAACCCTTTCTTCTCCAAGCTGTCTTTCATCATGGTGTTGATCACAGCAATAGAAACCCTAACACAGGCATCACGTGCCTGTGGACACAAATCTAGTATTTTCCCAGGATGAAAGACAGCTGGAAATGTTTCTTACATAGGTGAGTAATAGTCCTCAGACTATGGTCACATGATCTCACACTGGACCCATCTTCAAGGAAAGTCAAGGTAAAAGATTCAATAAACTCAGTTGGACACGATCCATTTAAGACAGAAATATAAAATGAATGCATCCACAGAACATGCAATTAGTGCCATATGCTACTATACACCACACATACACACATTTCTCACAGGAGAAAGTCACTGTCGGGGAGAAGGAATTTCTCAACAGTTGATATCCACAGTCATGAATGTAAAGTGAAATGAACATACAGAGTCTGATGCAGCAGCTCAGGCTGTCACCTGGGTTTCAGGATTTCTACAGATTCACTAATGATGCAAATGATGGTGACAAGGGACATGAGAAGGAGCAGGCAGGGGGAGGAACTCACAGACTGAATGTCATTTAAGTATCTGATCATGTGACTAAACAGGTAAGTACAGGATTAACAACACTGTTGAGAATTTAACATAGAATACACATCACTTGAACTTTTTCCCATTTGCCTTTCTGTCTTTCTGACAGGTGTTGATTGAGGTGTTTGCGGTATTCCTAAAGCATGTTTTGCACATATGAAATCTGTGTATCAGTGTGCTGAAGCTGAGAAATATAATTGCTCATGGTATTTCCTTATATCAAAATTTGCTAATTTTAGAATTTATAGTTTTCGTATTTTATTGAGTAAAGTCCCAGAATGACCTAAGAGAATAGTCGCACATTATTTTTCCTTTTTATCAATATACAGAATATCAGTATTTTATGTAATATTGAGGCATTTTGTAATAACTTCATGGTTAAGCTTTGGATCCTCTTCCTAGTCATGGTATGGTCACCTCCTCAAACACTGTCTTCCAGGCTTCAGAACGTACCCTACATAATGCTTACCCACATCCAGCATGCGGGACAACAGAACTAGGGGCTTCTCCCTCCTATCACACTGTCCCAGAGCATTCACTGTTCAGGAGGTGTAGCTGACATTTTTCTTTAGGACACCAACCAGCTCCCAAATGATGACACAGAGACTTCTTATTAATTAGGAAAGCTTGGCCTTTAGCTTATGCTTGTCCCACTTGCTCTTATAACTTAATTTAATCTGTTTCTAGTCATCAGTTTTGCCTTGTTGCTTTTACTTTTTTTTCATTCTATATGTCCTGCTTTCCTGCTTCCTTCATGTCTGGCCGGCTGGCCCTTGGTATCACCCTCTGCTCTGTCTCCCAGATTCCTCCTCTTGCTTTCTTTGCACTGAATTCCCAACTGTATCTCCTGGCTAGTTATGGGACATTTAGCTTTTTATTAGATGAATCAGGTGCCTGAGGCAGGCAAGGTAAACAAATGCAACACATCTTTACACAGTTAAACTAATATACAACAACATAAACAAATGAAAAACATCTTTACATAGTTAAACTAATTTTCCACAACAAGGAAGTCCCCAAGTGTTGGCTTCCTGAGGTCACTGGTCAATGGAAAAATCATTGCATCTCCAACTTATGTGCCTTATGATTCTGTATGTTTAACATAGCTCTGTCTTATATGAGTTTCAATTTATTACATTTAACATACTGATGAGATCCTGTATTATTTACCTTTACAGCCTGAAATAACTTACATTTCACCAACATTGTCACAATTGGCAAGAGTGACATATAATTCAGAGAATTAAATATAAGTATGTCATTTCCCCCTCTATCTCCTCATTGCAACTTCTCTCATCTCCAATAGTCTGTCTCAAATACATAGTGTATACTTATGTAATTATTATTGTTACAAACCCCCCAACACAAACACAGCACTAAATATATATATATGTAAATATATACATAACTATATAAGCATGAATGGCTGATTCTGTTTAGTGTTCCCTTGTGTACGTTTTGAGGACTGACCACTTGTTACTGGATGAACAGTGAGTGCTCTCCTTCCTGGGAAACACTAATTCTCCCTCTCTTAGCAGTTCTCAGGTGCCTACACTTGGACGCTTACCCAGCAGACTGCCCCCTGCAAGGGATCTTGTGCCACTGTCATTGTTCAGGGCTTGTTCAGCAGCCATGTTGTTGGGTTATCATGGGTACAGCCTCCCTTCACTTTCTAGAAGGCACAACCTCACAGCAGACTTCCTGGACCCCTGGCTCCCATAATCAATATGCCCCCTTTGCAGAGATATTCCCTGCTCCTTATGTTCAAGAATTGTGGTGTAGTGTATCTTTTGAGTCAGGGCACAACAGACAATAGTTCTCTGCACTTTGTAAGTTTTAGTTTTCTGGAATGTTCTCTGTGTTGCAGAAAGAAGCGCCTTTGATGAGCAGTGACAGCTACACTCAGTGTAGGTCTAAGGAGAAGCACTTGGAGTGCAGTTAGGAATTATGAGGGTTTAGTGGCATTAGTATGTTCTCCTCCATGATTTAAGACCTAGCAAGTCATCAGAGGCAGCTCCAAGCATTGTGTAGGTCTCCTGTCCCCTCTAAGTCCCTTTGACAGCTACTGCTAAGGACAAGATATGAGAGGCACCTTTATTGATATCATGCCACATGGGTCATTGTTGTGGTTCATTGACATTACACCTAGGCAGGACCATTTGTTGCTTTTAACCCTTGGAACTTGCAAAGCACCTTCCAGCACTGAGCAAACTCACCTTTAGGCAGAAGACCTTCAGGTCAGATCCAGCTCCAGTCCCCTGGCTCTTGTGTCTCAAGGGCATTATATTTTCACCATTGGGAGGAGAGAGCAGCTTATCATCACAAGACTTTAGGGACAACTGAAATATATCCTCCATAAAGAACGATTACATAGAAAATTTTTTTAAAAGAAAGTACAGAGTTGAGCAGCAATGAGGAGGCCTGCAGATCTTCAAGAAACAGGCAGAATGAAGCAATTTGGTGAACAGAACACCCAGCACTTTCTCAAGGGAAGAGAAATTGAATTATTTTGGAAGCTTCTTTGTAGCTAGTATAGAATGTTGCCACTTTTAGAAGTAAGTAAAAGAAAAACAGATCCTACTCTGTTTTAACTAGGGCACTGGTTCTCAACATGTGGGTCATGACCCCTTTGACAAACCTTCCTCTCCAAAGTATTTACATTACAATAAATAACCTTAGTAAAATTACAGTTATGAAGCAGCAAGGAAAATAATTTTATGGTTTGGGGTCACCACAATATGAGGAGCTGTTATGAAGGGTCACAGCATTAGGAAAGGTGAGACTGCAGAACTAGGGGGTCACCAAGAAGAGGGAAAATTCCGAGAGAGGAGTAGGGCCAGAACCCAGGAAACATTAACCTCTGAGAGAACTTAAACAGGTCCAAAGCAGAATCAACTGTAAGGACCACTCCCCACATTGCCCAGCACAGCATAGTACCATTCTACATGGGGAAGTGTCTGCTGTCCTGGGGCCAATCTCCTGTGAGACACTGTGCACGGAGGGCAGTGTGCCTGTAAACAGGATATGATTTAGGAGGGATTTTACCCAATAAAATTAACAGCAAACGTTTCAGAGGAATTTCAGACTGGCAAAATGCATTTCTATAATGAAGACATTCTAATGAGTAGCTTAAGAGGGGCACACTGCCATCCACTTAAAATTGTTACACATTCTTACTATAATTGTGAGGTGGAAATCTGTACTCCAATTGAATGGTGGCCAGTCCTAGAGGCTAGCCTAGAACAACAGAATGGACATAGTAGATGTAATAAGAACTCTTGCATCTCCTGTCAGTATCCCTCAGAGATAGCTTTTCAGAGAGTCAGACTAAACTGAAGACTAGCAGGACACTGGAGGGAAGTCAAAATGATGGGCAAAGAAGGACTGGATTTCTGGCCAGGATCTAAAACATAGTGACCCTCCATTGAAAATCGCCGATCTACCGATTACATAGCACAGTGCTTTCAATACACAGCACACACACCATGAAGCAGCAACTCCTGGATCTTTGTCCCAGGGCCTTACTCATACAACTGTGCCATGAAATAATCACTAATTTTTGCTTAAAGCCACCAAGCTATACAATTTTATGACTGAAAAAGTGGATTAAAGCATGAACAAATATGGGCGACAAAGTATAGTATCTGCTTTGGAAAAATGAATTATATAATTATAATTTTAGTTTAAAAATAAGTATCACATCCTTTGCTCTGTATATTAGATGCCTAGTTGTATTTGTGGATTTTAATAGTCAATATACTGTTTCTGAGTCTTCTTAAAGCAATAGTATGTGGAGTGTATCCAATAAGGATTTGGGACGTGCACTCTCATAGATCTGACTTAAATTCATACAGATGCTGCAAAGAAGAGAACAATGGAATGCAGATTTTGAGAGAGTTGGCCTTGCAACCACACACACCCTTCAATTCAAAGTGTTACTGCATGTGATAATGACTATGGAGGACACTATGACAGGCAAAAATATAACCAAAAATGACAATGTAATGAAAATCTGTGCTGCTCAGGTTTATTGCTTGAACATGTTTGGCCCTGTTCAAATCTTTTGCAATGTCTTTCCATGGCCTCTGACATAGTCATGTAGATCGATCAACAGGAAATGAACGTCCTCACCCAGCACACCTCCCCTCCAGAGTTTTCC
>CABHPQ010153248.1:0-12594 GCA_902168405.1 Peromyscus aztecus | reverse complement strand
ATAAGCTGCTATTGCAAATACTGATCGTCTGGTGGAAGAATTACTGACAGTTATGAGATCTTTTCACAGTGTATTGGGCCTGGATAACAGGTTGGCTTTTGTTTGTTTGTTTGTTTGTTTTTGTATTTTAACTGTCCAAGACCAAACTTGCACTTGGGCCGGATTGGCAGCAAACATTCAGAGATTCTGCCCACCATCTGTGAAAAGGTGTTGTTATATAATGCCAACTCTTGAGTATCTTACAGACATGGAAAGGCATTTGAAAGAACAATACAGATTATTGAGATTAAATCGCAGGCAATCCATGAAGTCAGCTTAATGATCAAAGGAATTTATTTGGGGGTTAACTCACAACCACAGGAGAGTTAT
This sequence comes from Peromyscus aztecus, assembly GCA_902168405.1. Classification (NCBI taxonomy): domain Eukaryota; kingdom Metazoa; phylum Chordata; class Mammalia; order Rodentia; family Cricetidae; genus Peromyscus; species Peromyscus aztecus. The sequence continues at coordinate 12,225 of CABHPQ010153248.1, read as the reverse complement.
TGTAGGGTCCGGGAAAGCTGAGCTATGTCCCACGCTGATCTGCTTGGTCCAAGATCTCGGCATCCAAACCATGAGGTAGTCAAGAGAGAAAGCATATGTGCATCCCAGATTTTAAGGGTCTCCCAGTGACCACACCTTAGGGGCATGTACCTCAAGGTCATAGGCAGGTGTAACAGCTATCTGCTACCTCACTAGGGGGTGATGCTTCAGGGCATGGCTCAAACAGCCACCCACTACAAAAGATAATGGGTAAGTTGTCTGAATAAAGACACCCATCATGAGTGGGAGATGTCCGTCAGGAGCCATATGGTTGTTGAATGAAAATCCCAGTGCCAGGGTATGTTAATTCCATATGAATTATTGGCCAGGAAAGCCCTCGTCTCCCAAATCATAAAAGCCATGGCCAGTGCTGTTAGTTGAATGTCAGAACTAGATAGTCAGTCCCTATTTTTGAAGGCATTGAATGCATTAACTATAGGACACGGTGAAACCAGGCTGAGATTGAATTGAAAGTTCCTTCCCTGCTGGCTGGTTTTCACAATGCTAGAAGGCATTATAGGGGCTTCTGGCAGGGTGTGTGTGTGTGTGTGTGTGTGTGTGTGTGTGTGTGTGTGTTACTAACAGTCCTGTTCAGGTGTGGACCCTGAGTGGTAGAGTACCTACATGCCAGGTAAGATGTGCCCGTGGGTACGATAGTGGCATGCCTGTTACAGATGCAACTTGTGCCACAGGAAGGACCTAATATTTGGTACTGTAAGCCAATTCAAAAGCCCATAGGCTTCAATATGGAGGCTAATGCTATTGTTTTGTTAAATGGATGTGATGTGCCTGTCAAAATGCCTTCTGGCCATTTCTGTTAAGCCCATAGATCACTTGCTATTGGCCTCAACTGGTTATGGAGGAAACTTTTCTTCTTTCTCCTTCTTCTTCCTCCTCCTTCCTCCTCCTTCTTCCTTCCTCCTCCTCCTTCCTCCTCCTCCTCCTTCCTTTCCTCCTCCTCCTTCCCCCTCCTCCTCCTCCTTTCCCCTCCTCCTCCTCCTCCTCCTCCTCCTCCTCCTCCTCCTCCTCCTCCTCCTTTGCAGTGAGAAGTATACTGCAGAGACTCATAACTGGTCCAGCTGCTGAGACTAAGTGACTTGCTGTGGGTCAGACATCCATAGCAACCTCCACCCCCAAGGTTCAGGAAACATTACAGAAGAGGTTTCAGAAAGAGCTGGAGAAATGGATGGAGTTTTATGTAGCTATTCCTTCCAAACTGAAATGTCCCATAATGGAAAGAGGCTTGCCAACACCCGGGAAGTAAAGAAACCTCACAAGTCTCTGGAAGTTCCTGAAGCTAGCAAGATTCACAAGACTCCTCCCCCAGGTGATGTAACAGGAACAACTTCTGAGAAGAGGCTTTCCAACTGTCAAGTGGCTTGCCAAGGTTTGTTCGTGTCTCCGTGGAATAAGTCATATGATATGGTAGCAGAGCTCATTTTGCAGATTTCTGCCAAGCTCAGTATCTTGCTGGACACACTCCTCAGGAGTTTGTTTGCCCTTGACCTATCTTAGCTCCAGCTATGTAGGTGAGATCTCCTGCAGGGCTGCCAGCCTCCAGGCTTCCACATTTTTGTCTGTATAGGAGAGGTGATTCTAAAAAGTGGAGTGTTTGCCTTTAAGGAGGTGCTGAGAGATTTCTCTGCTGGAGAAGGAGCCAGATGAAGAAAAAGAAAGGTCTGGACCACCCAAGGAGAGGAGGAGGAGAGAGAGGAGAAGAGGACCTGCCCTTAGGGGTAGAGTTGGGGTAAAGGCAGTCTTCCACTCCGACAGCCCAGAGAAGCAGTAACTAGAGTAGCCCCCAGCCATGGAATATGGACAGCCTGGTGGACAAGCTGGTTCTAGTGCACTCAGACCCTTTGGGTGATTACGTTTATAAAAAAGAAAAAAATGTTTTACATACCAAAGGTAGGAGGGCTGTTCTAAAATTAAAAAAAAATACTGACTGGTTGCAACATGTGAACCTTGGTTAGATTTTACTTTAGAGAACAAACACCCAAAAGGGTGTTTGGGGACAATGAAGGAAATGTAAAGTGGTTGGGGCTGTCATGGTATGAGGAAAATAACTAATGGCCAGCTGGCTTGATTTTCTTAGGAGCTATTAAAGAAACTACAGCCTTCATTCTTAGGAAATGAAGGAAGTTCTTCAGTGTCTGTCACTGTCCTTCAACTGAGTCAAAGACAATTTCCACTCTTCTTTATACTTGCAAGTTTTAATATCAAAGTTAGGAAAATAAGAAGGAGAGAGAAAGGAAAGACCCACCTGGGATTCTAAGCAGAAGGCTCCTTGAGTGACATAAGGTGCCTAAGTACTCTCTGTGGGAGAACATTTGAAATTTAGGCCTCCACCTCTTCACAGATTAGGAAGAAGTAAGCCTGGGACCCATACTTACAGATGATCAAAGACACACGAGACCTAGAATGACACTCAGTAGAAAAACCAGGAGATGAGACTTGAAGACATGGTGGTGCCTTAAAGGAACTAACAGCGTAGCTAAAAAGTGGATGAGCACCAAACCATAGTCCAGGGAGATGGTAAGAGCCGCTGGAGGATGGGGAAGAGCTGACCTGCACAGAACAGGGGCTCTGAGAATAGACTTCCTACAGCCAGGAAGAGAAAAGCAAACGTGAATTCTAGTTTTAAAGGACTGAGACAAGTTAGCTTTTATCCTAGCACTGTACAATCTGAAGAATATATGTTGTTAAAGAGGACTAAATGAAGACAGTTCAAGAAAACCAAAGACCAAGTAACTACTCAGAGAAGCTTCTGGAGTGTTCTAGGTGGGAATGAAATGGACCCAGAGAGATGATATGAACTGGAGGGCTGGCTCAATGACAAATGCTGTGCCTACCAACAACACTAATAAATATATCACTCACCAGAGCTACTAAGAGAATGGCAAACAATGGCACAGGATGGTAACTAGTCAAGACAGCCCAGCAAAGTCAATGCTGGACAGAAGCATGACTGGTAATATTAAAACTAGGCAAGACAACTTAAACACCAAACGCAATGTTAGGAAAGAAAATATCCTACCCTAAAGAGCAGAGCTCCTCCTGTTCACCAGGAAGATATCATTGCTAACTATTCAACGCAAAGACTACAAAGACATGAATTAAAAACTGGTAGAATTATAAAGAGACACTAAGAGCTTCTTAGAATGGATGACTTTAATCAACTTCAATCGATCTCTTTCAATTATTAATAGGTTAAAGCAACAAGACACTTGTAAAGATCAACTTTGAACATCCTTAACAAACTTGTTTTGTTGTGTGTGGGAAGCTAAGCTGTCTATAACTGGAAAATACACATTCTTTCAGGTACCTGCCACATTTAGAAAAATTGAGTCCTATGCCACAAAGTTTAAAGGACATGTTATCACTAACTCTCATTGCTATATTGATTATTTCAGACTGAAGTCACAGGCTGTTATCTTCAGAAAGGATCACTTAGGCCATTTTTTTTCCCATGTGCATCAAGCCATGAGATTGCTGTAGGGATGGCCTCCTCCCCCAAAGGCAAGAAAATAGCTTTAATCAGCAGAACTGCAAGTTGGGGCTGCAATACAACTAAATGAATAAACTCACTGGAGTGACCTTCATCTTCCTCCATCTTCATGCAGGCGTGTATCTCCCACTCATATGCTAGAATTTATTACCTTAGTCTAGAGATGCATTTGCTCTGTTATTCCTTTGACGACATTGTCGTCATTTGTAGAAGAACTATCAAAGGTGACATCTCAATTATTTCTTTGGACTTTATACTCCTATGGAGATCCCCGTGTACATGAAAAATTAATAAAACACGTCTCCCTTTCCCCTTGTTAACCTGCCTCATGCTAATTTGGTTTGTTGAGCCACTACAAGTGCTCACATAGGCTCTAAGGGAGTGTGTGCATGGGAGGCTTTCCCCATCACATTTGGGGGCCAGCAATCCTTGAGGTTCCTTAGCTTGTGCTAATGTCACACCGAGCTCTGCCTTGGTCTGGCCCATGACTTCTTCCCTGTGTCCATACTAAATCTAAGTTGATCTATCACAAGAGCACTAACGAATTGAATGAGCTATGCCTTGCCAGTTACTCCACTGGGGACCCACAGTTAAGGTGGGATGACCTAGCTCTTTAATAGCCACCAGATATTTGGAGGAAGCAAACACATGTGAACATTTCTGGGTCTTTGGGACTCACAGCACTTCATTTGGTGGTGGGAAAACAACCACCAAATGTAGGATGCACCAAACATATCAGGCTTATCAGATTAGACCAAAGACATAGACACACATCAGGGGAGACTCTTCAGCCTACAGCATAGTACAGACGTCAACTAGGCATGTCATTGCTGACTTTATTACTGATTATTGTTTTAAAGATTCATTTTTACTTCATGTGTGAATGTTTTGCAGGCCTATATGGCTGTGCACCATGTGTGTGCCTGGTGAGCATGGAGGTCATAAGAGGGTGTCAGATCCCCTGAAACCGGAATGATGGACAGTCCCTATGGGTGCTGGCAACTGAATGCAATCCTCTGAAGGAGCAGTAAGTACTCTCATATGATGAGGCATCCTCCAGCCCCAGTGGGTCACTTTTTAATGCTCATCCCAGTCTCTGACCAAGAAATTGTCAGGTGATGTACTCCTAGCTATCCTCAGACACAGCTTCACCTGATCAAACCTCAGATTGACACGACACATACCTCACCTCAACATCTCGGTGATCTATTTATTGTATCCAGATCTGACCAGCTGTACTGATTCTTTCCATTGCGTTTTTAACTATCATAGTTTCTTTACCCACTTCCAGCTTCCTTGAATCTATACGTGATGGTGTGCAGTACAATGTGTGATTTGACTGTTAGAGATACTACTGATACTAAGAATTGTGAGAGTGGCTTGTCATGGTCATGGCTCGGGAAAGGGAGGAAAGGCTGGTGAAAAAAGTCAATGGAACATGTGTCATCTTCTGGGAAGTGTGGGAAGGCACAGATGTGTTGCTCTATGCTGATGGCATCATTTGCTCATGACAAATTACATGTGCAAACACACTCTTTCCTAAGACATTTCAGACAAATGCAAACTTTGGCAGGCCCCGTTCAGGTAAGTATAACGACACTGAAGAGTAACGTCTTAATTAGGTTTCTGCTGCTATGATAAAACAAACACCACAACCAAAACCAGCTTGGAGAGGAAAGGGTTTACTTTAGATTACAACCCTCAGGTCACACTCCATTACTGAAGGAAGTCAGGACAGGAACTCAAGGCAGGAACCTGGAGATTGGAACTGAAGTAGAAACCATGAGGTATACTGTTTACTGCTTCGTTTTCTCTGGTTTGCTCAACCTACTTTTTCACACCATCCAGGACCACTTGCCCAGGGGTGGCACCACCCTCAGCGAGCTGGGTCTTTTCACATCAATCATTAACCAAGAAAATGAACTACAGACTTGCCTACAGGTAAATGTTATGGAGCTGTTTTCTTGATTGAGAGTACCTCTTCCTAAATAACTCTAGCCCATGTCAAGTTGAAATAAAACTAACCAGAACAATTGACTCTGTGTCTACTTGATACACAAATACATCACTTATTAATCCATAACCTTTCCTTTCTTGTTTGTCCCCAAGATAGCATGTTAATGTTAATACCACAATATAAAACATTCTAGTTTTTAAAAGTCCCAGTCTTTAAAACTTCAAACACTTCGAAGGTTCAGTCTCTTAAAACATCCAAAGTCTCTTTCAAAGCTAAGTTTCTTTAATATATCCAAAGTCTCTCTAAAATTCCAATTCTATTAACTGTGGACTCATGTAAAATAAAAGTAAGTTATATGCTTCTTATTTCAAAAAGGAAGAGCCAGGACAGTTCTGTTTCCCAGCCAGATTAAACCAAAACCAAAGTCTAGCAGTGTTAAAAGCTCAGTGTCAGACATCTGGACTCACCCACAATCTTCTGGGCTCCTCCAAAGCTCTCCATTTCTCCTGCTTTGCCATCCACAGCACACACAGCTTGTCTTGGCTTCACAGCAGCTGCTGTCCTTGGCTCTTGGCCCATTGTACTGGCACCTCCGGTATACTGGGATCTCCACTGCGCCTGGATTGTGTCTTCACCAATACCCTCCCCCAGGATCTCTTCAGGGACTCTAGCTCTGCCACATGGTGCCAGCCCTCAACTTCTCTCTACGACCCCTTCAATCCTGGGATTCCTACTGCAACTGAGGCTGTACCTTCACTAATGGTTTCTGCTGTCCTTTCACAGTGACAAGCTGCAGCTGCTCTCCATGACCCCTTTATGCTTTCAAAACAAGCCGTGGGAGACTCTTACACACTACCCAGTTCAGCTTCCAGCACAAGGTACATCCTTGCCTCTCCACCACAGTTTCTCTGTGCTGACCCCGAGGAAACACTTCACAGAAGATTTGGCCTCACTGATGCTGGTCTCTTAATCACAGCTTACTCTTCAGCCCTAGCTGACCAGTATTGACTGTCTCAGAAAAGCAAATGTTTCACTTTAGTGGTATTTAATTTAAAATAGCATACGAATGGCCCCAATAATAATCCTCAAGAGACTCTAAACTTCCCTCTGCAGCTTTATAAGCCAGGTCTTCATCATCTGTATTGCTCTCAGCCTTGTCTTCTAAGTTCCTTACGAGAACATATAGGGCAGCCCCTTGAACTTTGAGCATTAATGACTTCTTCCGACCAAAGTTCCAATCACATCCATAATCTTCCTCCAAACAACATGGTCAGGTCTGTTATAGCAAAACCCCATGAACCTGGAACCAGATTCTGTCTTATGTTTCTGTTGCTGTGATGAAACACCCTGACTAAAAGCAGCTTGGTGGGGGTTGGGGAGAAAGGGTTTATTTCAACTTATACTTCCAGGAAACAGTCTATCACTGACGGAAATCAGGCAGGGACTGAAGTAGAGGCCATGGAGGAACAGTACTTACTGGCTTGCTCATTTTGGCTTGCTCAGTCTGCTTTCTTATACCATCCAGAACCAAGGATGGGACAGCCACCCCCACCCCCACCGTTCCCACTCCACCCCCCACCCCCACCAATGAGCTGGGCCTTCTCACATCAATCATTAATCACAAATGCCCTACAGACTTGCCTACAGCCAAATCTGATGGAGGCGTTTTCTCAATTAAGAGTCCCTCTTCCCAATGACTCTAGCCTTTGTCAAGTTGAAATAAACCTAACTAGCATGAGAAATAAGGCTGAAGGGAGGGTAAAGGCAGCAGGTCTGTATGGGCAATGAGGGACTGTTCTTCAGGGTAGAGGCAATTGGGTTGCTTCTCAGTTGGTGAGGTCTGGCCCTGGTTTACTATAGCAGCATCCTGGTCTCCCCCCACCAACACGCTGTCATGGACTGCAATTCCTAAATGTCTTTCCAATACTTCCTTACCTGAGGGAGGACACTGATCCCCTGGATAGCGCTACTCCCATGGAAGGCATGTGACCAGAGCAGGGCCAGGGAGACCTTTGCAGATTGGAGCCACATGCTCGAAGAGACTTTCTCCTTTTCAACCATGGGAATAAAGATGAGGCTATGAACTTCCAGGTTGTTTCCTGCCTGGTGGACAGAACAGGCCGGGATGATGTGGATACGTGATCTCTGACCACATTCCATAGCACACAGTCTCCCCAAACCTCAGAGTCTCCAAAGTGAAGCATTTTTGTACATCAGTGAGCTGACTGATTGCTATTGTGAGTGCCCAGCTTCAGGATGGAGGAAGCAGTTTTGAGATGGTTAGGGTTGAAACTTTCAGCCTTACTTGTGGACATTTAGAGAGGAAAAATGAGGTGATGTTTTAATTGATCACCAATAATCAATGATTTAGACACCTCAGAGGGTGGAACTTAGGTTTATATGTTAGTAAACAACAACTCCTCCAGCTGCTGGGGTGGCAGTCCACCCCAAAGCTTCGTAAGGTTGGAAGTGCCAGTGCTTTGGGGCCTTTCTAAACCTCTGTGTATCTCTTTCTGTGGTTGTTCAACTGTGTCCTTTAATGTCCTTTGTAATGAACTGCTAACCTAGCAAGGCGACTTTCTAGAGGTTTCTGAGGTGTTCTTAACAATGTTGGAAACTTAGGCCGGAGTTACAGGAACTTCTGATTTGCAGCTGTGTCTAACAAAAGTTGTGAATGACCTGGGGCCTCCCTGCCTGCAGCTGGCATCTGAAGCCGAGGCAGCTGAGGGTCTGAGCCCTAAGCTGTAGGGTCTGACACTAAACCTCTGGGTAGCAGTGTCACAACTGAGTGTCACTGTAGGACGTCTGGCTGCTGTCAGCTTCGGTTAGTGTGGGAAACCCCTCACCTTCGGGTGACTGGAAGTGTCCTGCGTGGAGTGTGAACTGGAAAGAGGAGGATCCAAGATTGGGGTAGGGTTTCAAAGGATGGTGGCAGGCTACAGAAGCAGAGCACAGGAACAGGACAAGACTCCCCGGGAGCCGCGAAGGGGACCGGCAGCAAGGTGTGTATAGAGGAGGGAAACTATAGCAGGAAGAGCCCCAGGGCTACTGTGCTGGTCTGGCTCATCCCTAGGATGCCTTGGGTGTTCTCTGGTGAGGAACCGGAGGTTCTGCCTGCGGTGAAGGTGTGCCTGCTCTGGCTCATCACCTCTGAGTGTGTTCAAAGACAGCGTTTTTTTCGTTTTTAATTTTTACATTGTATGTATTGTTTTAGGGCTTTCCTTGGAACACGGCACTGTGAAGGCACACTAGATGGGATGCTTTGAGGCACTAGGAGGCTGCTGAGTTTTTCTGAGTCGGAAAATGACAAGATCCTCTTCACATTTCAGAGAAAACTCTGTGCTGGGGCCTGAGCAGGTGCGTGTGGGGAGCTTCCGGAAGAGAACAGAGGGTGATAGCTCTGAGGGTCCTGGCAGCAATCTTTGAGGACCTGAATTCAGGCAGTGACAGGTCTAGTGTGGAGATGCACAGGAGGAAGCTATTTTGGGGACAGGATCCATAGGACTTGGTGACAGATTGGCCGTGGGGAGGAGAGGGAGGTGAGGAGCATACTGCCAGGCTCCTGGCTGGGGTTAGGTGGTGCGTGGAGATAGAGAGAATCCAGGATGGGTGGGGTCTGGCACATATCACTGTGTGCTGACAGTGTTTTCATGTGTGTGTGTCGAGTGTGATCAGAGCCCCTGTTCCACTTGTGACTCTTGAGCATGGTCATTTAACAGCTAGGGCTCCAAAAACAGCTGAGCTCTGGGCTCAGGTCCAGGGCTGCAAGGTGGCTCCGAAGGAGCCTCTGGCCCTGTCTGTGAATCCAAGCCCTGAGAGCTCATCTCAGGACCTTCCAGACAGAGGCTGGGTTTAGGTAGCCCACTGAGACCCCCTGCTCTTAAAGGAGAAACAAAATTTATTTTTAAATCTTTCTGGAGTTTTGGGTTTCCTTTTAGTCCCAAATGGCCTTTTAAGCTTCTGGCTCCTATATTTAACCTATTTAATGAGATTTCTTTTCCAGTAATTCCTGAAACTGGTAATCTCTAATTGGGTCAAATTCTCTACCCACAAGCCAGTGATGCTATTTTTAGCACAAATCCTCAGGCTGAAGCTCCTTGGGCCTTTCAAGCGCAGCTGTCAGCTCCGACTCTCACCGCACTCTGCTCTCCAGAGCCAGACCTGATTTTCGATATTTTCCCTATTCACTTCAGGGCAAGCCTACCCACCCAGCCCTCTGGCCTCCTCCCCATCTGCAGCTCCAGGATGGTTTACACAAATCCATTTAGCGCTCATCAGCTTAGGTCTCCAGTGTCACTATAAATAATCGGGTCCTGGCGGCTTTGGGGAAGTACCTAGGCTCTGGTGAAAATGAATCACCTGGGGACAGGCAGGCAGGGGCACATGCTGACCCCAACCGTCACTAGGGGGATTTAGAGAATCCCTTCCTGCTGTCCTCATTCAGCCAGGAGACCTTTCTGGTCTTAGGATGTTGCTGTCCTGCCCTCCACTCTCCAGGATGCCTCCTGGTGGGAAGAGACCCTTTCTTTCTTTTTTGGATAGTGACAGCCTAGTAGCCTCAGAGGCTGATTTCTCTCCTGCCCTGCTGTCCCTGAGTCAAGTGCAGGAGTGTGTTCTCCTGGGATCAGGGTGGGGCTCTCTACTTTTGTAACTCCAGAAAACACACAGGATGCCTCAGGGGAGTGCGAGGACATTTCTTACAGGGGCTTCTGCTGCAAAGATCTTGACCCTACCATTGTTTGAAGAATACACATCTCATGTCACGTGGGGGAAGGGACAAGGAAGTCACTGCCCACAGGTAGAGCCAGTGTGGTGTGGCTGCCCAGCTGCTGGAGTCTCCCTGCTCTTTGCAATTATGTGGCAATCTGTGACTAGTAAATACCAGTTCCCTTTCCTTCAAAGAGAGGATGTTGACAGAGGAGGGCTGAGTGGGGCCTCCTGGGGTTTGACGCCTCCTGTTCTTGTCCAAAGTCACCTTCGTTTATAATGCAATATATGCCTTTCCCATAATGCGATTCTATTCTAGAAGGTTCTGTTTTCTTCTTGCACTCACAGAAACCCTAAAATAAAGAAACCTGGTCCAGCATCAAACGTGCCTTCTAAGCCTGGAGTCCTGGGTTCTAGTTTACCCACTTGCAGAACATGTGGCCCTGCCACTGATTTCCACAAATAGACACACTCTATCCTTTCCTTACTGGTGACTTGGGCCAACTTCTCTGTGAGGTTAGTTTCATGTGTCATCTTGGCCGGATCACAGTGCCTAGAAAGGTAGCCTGATATTATTTCCAATCTACATCTACAAGGATGATTTGGGGTTGAAATTTACATTCACACCAGTGGATTCTGAGCCAAACAGATCATTCTCTATAATGTGGCTAGGCCTCATTCAATTAGTTAAGCCTCTTCAATTAATTAAGCTTGGATAGAAAAGACAAAAAAGACTGGCCTCTATCCAGGAATAAAGACCTCTCCAGCCGATGGCCATTGAACTTGTACTACAAGATGAGCTCTTCTCTGGGTCTCTAGCTGCCCACCAACTCTGCAGATCCTGAACTAACAGCCTCCATCATTGTGTGAGTGGAAACATACCTTTCTCCATGAGCGTGTTCCCCCCTCCCCCGTGTGTGTGTGTGTGTGTGTGTGTGTGTGTGTGTGTGTGTGTGTGTAGGCAATACACATATTCTGTTGCTTCTGTTTTTCTGGAAGGCCCTGACTCCTATACTCCTCCTTCCAGTAAACTTCAGATACTGCCACACACTGGCTTTCTTAAGAGAACAACGCAGAGGGCAGGCAGTTTGGATGCAAATGTTCCAGGCTGCATTCAGCAGGGGAGGATCCTGGAGGCAGCTGCTTCTGTTCTCCAAATTCTACAGTCTAGTACCTTCCTGCACCGTTCACCTGTGAAACAGACCCCATGAGGACACGCTGCAAACACTAGGCAGCCTTTATGAAGTTGGCAGTCACCCCCAAAGTAATCTGGATCAAGGACAGAAGGCCGTGGTCCCTGTGGGAAAGCTGCAGGGAGCGCACCAGGACAGACCTGAAAAACAGTAGCCAGCAAAACCGCTGGGAGAGCCATGCCCACCACCCTTAGGATATGCCAAAGAGCTCCAGAGGGATTAGCAAAGATGAAGTATGTGCTATACACCATGCCTACCACACAGGGGCTGGCCTTTGTATCAGAAAAGACAGGAGTGACAATCTAAGGTTCCCAGTACACTTCAATGACTCTAATGGCCTTTGAATTCAGTGGAAATAAATTGCAATAAAAATGCAGGATTTGGATGCACTAGCTTTGGGCTTTGTGGGGTGTGTGATGTACATTCAGAAAGATGGCTCTTCCTTAGGAAAATCTGAGTTAGTGTGTGTAGGTGTCTGGAATGACTCACTGTCTCTGAGAGCATGAGCAGGATGGGACAGACAGGCCACAATACTGCGAACAGATAATAATGGAGGCTGAAGTTTTTGCTGCATGGCAGAGAAGCTGGGACATCAGTTGGTCTGAAAAGAAGATAGAGGAAGAGTCACAGAGCAGCTCATGGGAGATTTCACCATGGGGCCTAGGGCGTCATGGCAAGTGAAGTCTCAGGGCACTGTGGAAGAGAAGGAAACTCCCTTCATCCCCGCTCACTCGCTCTTGGACTCCTTGGTTGGATTTAAGAACAATGAAAAACACATACATTTGTGAAGTTCACATGTACATAGGGATGATCACTAGACT
>CABHPQ010153247.1:0-14264 GCA_902168405.1 Peromyscus aztecus | reverse complement strand
TGTGTGTGTGTGTGTGTGTGTGTGTGTGTGTGTGTGTATGTGTGCAGGAGAGGTAACTTTTAACCCTAGCGACGCCAGCAAGGCGGGGACAGGCAGGGACGCGGGGCTTCAGGGATGCTGGCCCAAGGCGTCCACTGTCTCGATTCTCGGGCTGCGGGAGCTCCAGCTCGGACGCAGCCTTCGAAGCCAGCTCGATGACGCTCCAGCGAGTTCGGTGGTTATTAGAAAAGATCCCCGGGCTGTTGTGTGGCTTGGGTGGCGGGAGGCAGGGGGATTCTAGTCGACTTGCCCGGTTTCGGGGCTGACTCGGCACCTGTCAGCTTTTGGGTCGGTGCACACACTCCTGTCTTGCGTTCACACCCCCTTCTGGTGACCTGACCTAAGCACATCCCGGGGTGAGAGCCCGAAACCTGGAATGGAGGTAAGGGGGCGGGGGACTGGAGCTGGAGGGGTTGGACTCCAACTCCAGCGAGTTGCCCTTGCACTCGATTCCCCCCCACCCCGCTCCGGCCCCGGGACCTTTCTAGAGAGAAGTTCTTATTGCCTGCTTGCTTTGTGAACATTATCTTTCCTAATGGGGTAATGGTTTGTAGCTGACCCTGTAAGACACTAGCTTGGCGCCTGGTGAGGTGACCTAACCTGAAGACCAATCCAGTTCAGCTCCAGCCTGGAAAGTACGTTGGGGAGGGTGCCCACTAGCTAGGGAGTTCTTGGGACTCTGTAGGGTGTCAGACAGACCCCCCCCCATTGTCACATCCACTGGGATTTGGACCTGGAGGAGCAGGGAGGTGCCTCCAAGCCAGTGACTTCAGAACCTTCAAGACCCTTCAGGGTCGCCCCTTCAGACCTGCAGAGTATTGTCAAGGCCTGGCGAGGCCTTTGGTGCCTTGGAAGAGATCTTTCATGACCATGAACTTGGTGGAGTAGCACCCGACTGTAATCCTCCAGTCTCAGTACTACAGAAGCAGAGGCAGGGGGATCACGAGTTCAAAGCCAACCTGGTCCACATAGGGGTTCCAGGCCAGCCAGGGCTACAGAGGGAGAACTTTATATTTAAAAAAAAAAAAACCAAAGAGTCAGGGATGACTCCGTGGCCGTTCAGTCCTGTGAATCCGTGAGATCCAAAGAGAAAACGAACACCCGCAGTGTGTCCTCTGACCTCCATATGCTTAGTGTGCTTTTATGTGTATGCACGCACATGAAATAAATAAATAAATAATAGATAGGCAAATAAATAAATGTAAGTGTTAAAAAGAAAAAACCCAAACCAAAAGACATAAAACTATGAACTCACCTTTTTGTGATTTTTGTTGTTGTTATTGTGACTGTTGTTTTTGTTTTGTTTTGCACAGGTCTGCTATGTAGTCCAGACTTGCATTTAACTTGAAACTCCCTTGCCTCATCCCCAAGTGTTGGGACGACATGTGTGTATAACACGAATTGCTAAACGGTCTTATAATAATAATAATAATAATAATAATAATAATAATAAAAAATAACCTGGAGCCAGATATTGGGATGAATGCTGAAAGATCAGAGAGACAAAGGAACAAGCCACAGCCACATCTCACCTTGCCAACTCCACAAATCCTCTGACTGTTTGCCTCTGCGTCCTCAGCCAAAAGAACTTTTAGTTCCTGTCTCCTCACGCCTTATAGACCTTTCTCCGCCCAGGCATCACTTCCTGGGATTAAAGGCGTGTGTGCTTCCCAGCACTGGGATTAAAAGTGTGTGCCACCACTGCCTGGCTCTGTTTCTTCCCTAGACTGAGTAAATCTCTTGTTGTCCAGGGTGGCTTTGAACTCACTGAGATCCAGACAGATCTCTGACTCCCGAGTGTTAGGATTAAAGGTGTGTGCCACCACTGCCTGGCCTCTGTGTTTAATCTAGTGGCTTGTTCTGTTCTCTGATCTTCAGGCAAATTTTATTAGGGCACACAATCTATCACCACAGATGTGCAGCGACATGCTCAGCTTGGCTTATTTTCATCAGCATTCATGGTATCTCCCTTAGCGACTTGGTGAGGTGACACTCAGAGATCAGCATAGCCACGCTGTGTGTGCTTTTGGTGGCCCTCACCTTCCCCCAGTCTCAGTTCATCTTCCCTAACAACTGCCCACACTGCCCAGTACCTTCCATGTCAGCAGGCCCGCCAAGGGCCTGGCTTGTGCTCCTACCAAGAATCTGTTGCTGCCCTGTTTCTAAGATGAGGAAGCCAAGGCTCCAGTCCATGAGGCCTCTTGCCCAAGATCGGGGTTAGTGCAAAGCCTGGCCCTGAACTAGGGCACCCCATCGCAGGCACCAAGCCCTAGCCATGGTTAGACTGATAATACCTCCCTCCCAGGACCAGGGCCCAGACTAAATGAAAGAACTGTGTGCCAAGCGCCTGGCATGCAGTGGGCCCAAATAAACCTTGGTCCCCTCTGCTTCTGGCCAGAACCACTTCTCCATCTCCTGGGACTCTAGCTCCCTAATCCCAGCCATCCTTACGGAGGGCAGCTGAACCACTGCCCGAGTGTAGTGGTCCAAGATTGAAGATACAGTGTCTATTTAAAAAGCCCTTTGGATTTGAACGGTCCCCACCCCTCCCTTTTAATCTCCGCGCTTTTAACGGCTCACTTCATGGACATTAATTTTAATGGGACGATTATTGCCCTGTTTGGAAGCCTGCCCCTCGAAACGCTGGGCTCACAAGGTGGCACTGGGTTGGCTCCCAGCAGCGAGGATGTTTTTTAAAAAGCAGAGAGAGTGCAGCTTTGGCTGTGGGGCTGAGAGGAGAGGAGAAGGGGGTTATGGGGAAAGGGGGTCAAGGGAAGGCCTCTGTCTCCCCATCACTGAATTAGTCTCTAAAGTTGGCTCGCGCCAGTTACCCTGCTCTCTTTGTACTGGGTCACTGGGAGGTTGGCCTTGAGATGTGGCCTTTAAGAAATTTATTCTTCCCCTCCTTATGTTCGTGTGTGTATGTGTGCGCGCGCACACACATGTGACGTGGAGTACATGTGGAGGTCACAGGACAATTTGCAAGAGTCAATTCATTCCTTCTACTCTATGGGGCTCAGAGATTGAACTCCACTTATCAGACTTGGTGGCAGGCACCCTTCTCCACGGAGCCCCAAGATGGGCCCTTTTGAAGCATCCATTTCTTTTAACTTGGAAGTAGAGATGATATCAGCATGGACCTCACAGGCTTGGGGATCTTGTAAACCACCTCCACCCCCACTAGCATGGAGCCCAGCATACGGCCTTCATTTACTAGCACAGGCCTGTAAATCCCTGCGACTCAGGAGGCTGAGGCAGGAGCATTGCTAGGACCTTTTGGGAAGACAGAGTGAATCCAAAGCTAACCTGGGCAACTTGGTGAGACCCTGTCATGTTAGGTGGGTAGCCGGCAAACACTTGTTGAGACGAAGGCTGACCGGTTGGATGAGTGACCATCTGACTGCTAACTGATAAAGACTGGGCAGGTGGGCGGATGAATAAATGGCTGACGGCCTGAATCTCTGACTAATTTGAATGAATGAAAACATTTTAATTGGTCTTTTCCTCTTTAATGTACAAAGCGGGGTGGGCTGGAGAGAGGGCTCAGGGTTAAGGGTTAAGCACATTTGCTGCTCTTCCAGAGGACCCAGGTTCGGTTCCCAGCACCTGTATCTGGCAGCTTATCACCACCTGTAACTCCAGGTCCAGGGACTCCAATGCCTTCCGGCTTCTGTGGATACCTGAACAAATGCAGCATATACTTACACACACACACACACACACACACACACACACACACACACACACACAGTCTAAAAAATTCAATGATGCACATGGGAATGTTATAAATGATGGCATACACAAACATATGTGTGTATGTATATACACACTTGTATGCATGTATGTGTGCCTGGCTTAGAGCATTCTCTTACCTCCTACAGAAACCAACACTGTTTTGGCTGGAAGAGGTTGTAAGTTCTTTTATTTGATTAAAACATTATTTGCTCAGGCTGGTGTTTGAGAGCCAGGGAGCCTTTCCTTAGGTGTTTTAATGCACATGGCTGTCTGTGTACAGTGGCAAATGAAGGGAAAGCTGTTGCCTCCCCGAAACAGCTGTGTTTCCGGGAGATCTCTGTCAATGCCAAGTCCAGATCTGATGCCAGGAGTCAGCTCACGGCACATGCGTTCTCTAACTCGAAGCCGGGGATAGTGGGGGTGATAGATTTAAATTTAGGAGCCAGAGGGACCTGGGTCATGGTGGCCTGGCCGCACTAAATGACAGCAGGAGATCTCTGCAGTCTCTCCTCTCTCTGGGCCTTGGGTTTCCCATCTGTAGACTGGGAATGAAAACCCTAGCCGTGGGATGGCTGTGAGCACTGAAGCAGAGAATTTATGTGGAGAGTTAATAGACGTGATGGACACTAAAAATGACCCGTGATCTTTGTGGATGTCATGGGCTTAGTAAATATCCACTTAGGAAACAAAATAGAAACAGCGACCCACTGAGGAAACAAGGAGAGTCAGTTCTCAGGGAGCCTGGAACCTGTGTCTCACAGTGACTCCCAGGCTAGTCCCCTCCATCTGACAGACCCAGAGCAAAATGACTCTTGTCCTTCCTGGGTATCCTGAGAAGATAGGGTAACCCCTTCTCCAGGGGCTTCCTGATGACCCCTCTGGTGCCTTCCCTAAGGGCCTTTTTGTTGAAAGTAAAGAGCAGGTGAATGGCCACAGCAGGGGAGAAAAAAATTAACCATCCAGTAATTATAGTTTCAGGCATAAACTCGCTTGTGCATAAAGCCTAATTCCTTGATTAGGAGTCAGGAGATAGGGGGCTGATTCAACTCCTGCCCCCGCTGTGAAAATTGTGCCTTATTGCCCCCCATTCAGGCAATAATCACCTCCCTGAGGTGGGATAGATTAGAACTGATAAAGATGGAGGTGAGGATGAAGGTGACTGCCATGGAGTTTGACCCAGAGTGTCCAGGGACTGAACATGGTCCTCTCTGACCTCAAGACCCCATTTCTAGATATTCACTCTAGCCCAGTGCAGGCAGGTGTTCCCTGGACAACGTCGCATCCTCAGACTGGAAGGGCTATTGGCATCTCGTAGACAGAGGTCAGAGGACTGCTGAACACCCTGCCATGCACAGAGCACAGACTTTCTAGCCCCAAATGTCAATACGCTGTGTTCAAGACTCTCCCGCCAGACAGGCTGTCTTAGCATGTATTTAGTTCAAGAAGCAAGAACCATCCAACTCCAATCAGACAGTGTTTTATTATTCACTTGACAACTCCAGAGGACAAGTTGCCAGTTTACAGCCTGTGTGCCCACCTGGCCTTTGCCCACTCTTCTAACAGTTTGACTGCCCTAAGGTCACCCTCGTTCAGTTCTGCATAGTATCTCAGTGTCTCGGTACCCGTGGAAGAGTTGAATTGTTGAGGAATATTATTTTAAGGTGTGTTACTTTTGTTTATGTTGCATTTGTTTAACTCCGTGAAGCTGTGTGACTGTGCCTGTCTAAAACACCTGATGGTCTAATAAAAAAACTGAACAGCCAATAGCAAGGCTGGAGAAAGGATAGGTGGGGCTGGCAGGCAGAGAGAATTAACAGAAGGAGAAATCTGGGAGGAGAAAGGAGAAGCCAGAAAAGGAGGAGGACACCAGGGGCCAGCCACCCAGCTACACAGCAAGCCACGGAATAAGAGTAGGATTTACAGAAGTAAGAGAATGGAAAAAGCCCAGAGGCAAAAGGTAGATGGGATAATCTAAGTAATGTTAGTAACAAGTCAAGCTAGGGCTGGGCATTCATAATGAAGACTAAGCCTCCATTGTGATTTATTTGGGAGCTGGGTGGCGGGCCCTCAAAAGAGAAACAAACAAAAAAACAAACAAAACCAACAACATTTAATCATTTTGTCAGCCCACGAGGCTGTTTGTTATCTGGCTCTTTCCAGAAAAAAAAAAAATGTGTCAACTCCTGGATCAAAGGAAAGGCTGAGTGCATGTGCTAAAATTTCGTCAAGGGGTCAGGTCATACTGATGCTGCCACTTGGGCATCCTTTGCAAGCCTGCTTTGATCCTGACGACCCCATGTGGACTAGGATGGCAGGGGAGAGAGGGAGAGATGTGACAGATTCAGGATCCACATCAAGGGTGACTGTCAGGACTCTCAGGTGTGACAGGTGATGGAGAGGAAGGACTCAGGTTCCTGCTGGAAACATCTGGCTGGTGACATGGCTTGTGGAGACAGGAAAATGTTGGACGAGGTTCCAGAGAACTCTGTTGGTAAGGAGGGTTTGTGTGGGACAGCAAAAAGTTGGGATGACATGGTATTAAAAAAAAAAAACAAAAAAGAAATCATGTTGGGGCTCCTGTTTCAGAGGAGTCTGAGTCAACATCATGGTAATAAGAGTGTCTTCAGGTTGGATAATGGCTCATAGTAAGAGTGCTTACTGCGTAAGCATGAGAACCCCAGTTCCAGTCCCTAGCACCCACTTAAAAAGCTGGGTGTTGACAGGCGGTGGTGGTGCACACCTTTAATCCCAGCACTCGGGAGGCAGAGGCAGGTGGATCTCTGAGTTCAAGGCCAGCCTGGCCTACAGGGTGAGTTCCAGGACAGCCAGGGCTACATAGAGAAACCCTGTCTCGAAAAAACAAAAGCAAAAACAAACAAAGCTGGGTGTTGAGACTGGAGAGACGCCTCAGCAGTTATGAGTGCTTGCAGGGGACCAGACTTCAACTCCCAGTGGCCTTGTCGAGAAGTTCACAACTGCATTTAGTAACCGGAGCTCCAAGGGATCCAACACCCTCTCTCCTGGCCCCCTTGGACACCGCATATACATGTGAATACGTACACACAGACACACGTACATATATGGAAGTTAAGATAAAATTGGAAAACAACAACTTTATGAGCTTGGAGGTGTGGCTGTACACACCCGTAAGTCCAGTGCTCAGTGGGAGCACAGGCAGGGGCACTGAGACTAGCTTTTTGGTGTTACCTGCCCCTGGATAAAAAGGTGCTTGCTCCTCTCCAGTCCACTGTCTGACGGGCCTGAGGATGGAGAGACAGAGGAAGTTGGGGGGAGGATGATGGCCATCTGTAAGTCATCATACTGGGGCAGCAGCAGAGACTGAGCCGTGGTTCCCAGGGAAACACATCAGTATCAACAAGTGGGCACAGAAGAGCCTGCTGACGTGTATTCCGAGAGTGCCCTCTGTGTTCACATTCTCTGGAGGAACCGAACCCATAGAGTGTACGTGTGTGTTCTAAAGAAGGGCGATTGAATTGGCTTGTGGGATAGGGCTGGGGAATTTAACAGTGACAAACAGTTCAGTCCGAGAAGCTGGATGCCCTGGCATTCCCAACCCAGTGCTGAAGGCTGAAGTTCCCCGGAGGGTCGCTGGTGTTGAGTCCAGATGTGGAAGGCTGAGGAAGCCGGGGTCTGCTTCAAGCAGACAACCACAGCAGCCACACTGGCTCAGAACAACAGAGGGCTTGCACGCTCCCTTCCTATAGTGTCCGGCCCATTGAAAGGGTGCGCCCCTACTTATGGCAGGTCCCCTCTACCCCAGTCACTGTCTCCCATGTCAGTCTTATTTGGAAACAGCCCCCCAGACACAGAGATGTGTTTCACCAGCCTAGATGACAACCAAGACCTACCGTCACCCTGCCTGTGGGGGCCACTCTATCTCCTCTATTTTAAGCACTTCTGGAAATCCAGTTGATTGCTATCCCCTTCCCCCCAGTCTTTATCCAATCAAGAGCTGGCCAAGTGACTCAGTTAGGCTCCCAGCCCGGACTGAACATCAGGACCATCTGGGGACCACTGGGGTTGAGAAGAGTCTCCAGTCTGAGGAGACTGCACAGAGGGCTAGCACCCAGTGACTTCCTGGATGGGCTGGTTCAGGGCCTGGTCCAGGAGATGGACTCCAGGTTGTGAGTGCATTCCGTAAAGATGGCTCCTGGGTTCTGTGATGACAGCCATGGGCCAGACAGACCTGGGTCTTGACGTTTGGAGGGATCTCTCTATGCTTGACTTTCTCAGCCATCCTTCAACTTCAGCTCTTCTTTAAGTCAGCGAGACGTGGGGGTCTGGTGCTTGTAAACGAAGGACTGGGTTTCAAAGGAGCATGTGCAGTATAGCAGAAGGTGGTCCACATAGCTCAGCATTCACAGAGCCCGTGGTTGACAATGTCTCCATCTGTCAAGACTTATGGATCAGAGCCAGCCCGCCCTCCCTCCCTCCCTCCCTCCCTCCCTCCCTCCCCCCCTCCCTCCCTCCCTCCTTCCTCCCCTCCCCATCTCCTCCTCCTCCTCCTCCTCCTCCTCCTCCTCTCTCCTGCTCTTCTCCCTCTATTCTTCTCTGTATATATTACCAGGCTGGGTTCAAACTTGCAATTCTCCTGCCTCAGACTCCTGAACGCTGGGCTGACAGGTGAGCCCTCACACCTGGCTTTCTTCTTATTCTTCTTATATCACTGACTGCATACCAGCCGCCACAGCCCCACACCTTGAGGTGGCTATGATACCCAACAAGGACCACTAAGTGACCAGGGATGTGAGCAAGCCAAGGTATAGCCTCTGTGACAGTTGCTGAGTTGGACACTTGGGATGTCCTTGGAGAGGCTGTGGCTTTGCTTTTTACACGTGGCACACCTTGGAGCTGCTCAGGGTCTCCAAGGACAAGTGGGTTTTCAAGTTCATCAGGAAAGGGTGGGGCATGCCTGTGCATCAAGGAGAAACTAGAGCGGAACCACAAAGGTTCTGACCCCCAGGAGACAATCAGTTGCCCAGGACTGAGTCCCTTCTCCTACTTTGAAGAATAAAACCTTCACAGGAAAACATTACTCATTGTAGATACTGCTGTAGCAACCAGCTTTGAGAATGGGCAACCCGACAGTCTTTATGGTTAGTGGCAGGTAGTATCACTTACTGTTTGCTCCAGGACATCTTTACTGCCTTGGTATGGGTATCCATGGCGACCCATTTACTGCTACACAGGCCTAGAGTGGGAGGTTGTTTAAACTCTTGGCTTGACCTCTGATGAGGGAGGAGAATCCCTGGATAACTGCTGCCAGCTCTTATCAGACGGAGGACACTTCCGAGCTGTGTTCTTCAAGCATCTTTCAAGGCCCTAGTGGGGTGGAGCACAACTTACTCACAGTAGGACCAACTCAAGAATGCTCCTTGGACCAGCCAACCCCACTTCCAGCAGCCACTTCGTCAAATGGGCTAGCTTCTCGAAAGCGGTGCCCCAGGCTCTGCCTTCTGGAAGCATCAGGATGTGTTCCACAAGGTACAGATGATAAAGAATTCAGGCTTGGAACTGTAATCCTAGCTTTTGGGAGTCTGAGGCAGAAGGATCTCCGTGAGTTCAAGGCTAACTTGGGCTATGTGGTAAGTGCCATACCACCCGGAATACAGAGTGAGCCTTTGTCTCAAAAATGACAACAGCCACAAAGTCCTAATTCTGTCCTTACTGGAGAGTTCTTCTGTTAGGATTTGGGTGTATATTCTTTCTTCTAAACCACACGCACGCACGCATGCATGCACCAAACAACAATATAATGTCCCAGCACTGATAAGGAAGTGGACATAAAGTCCCACCCCTAATCAAGAAACTGTTTGCAATTGATAGCTTCTGGGAGAGGGAAAAATCAGTTTTCTTCAACGGAGTGACTCTGGGTGTACGAACCACATCCCAGGGAAGGCGCCACACATTCAGGAATAGTGAACCAACACAAATTGGACCCCACTCCCCATTTTGTTTTTGTTTCTGTGTGTGTTGTGCTTTTTGTGTTAGTTTTGGCTTTTTTTTTTTTTTTTAATTTTTTTCGAGACAGGGTTTCTCCGTGTAGTGTTGGTGCCTGTCCTGGATCTCGCTCTGTAGACCAGGCTGGCCTCGAACTCACAGGGATCCGCCTGGCTCTGCCTCCTGAGTGCTGGGATTAAAGGCATGCGCCACCACCGCCCGGTGCTAATGTTCTTTAATACTGATGCCCCTCGATGTTCTTTCTATTTATTTATGTGATGTTCTTAGAATAAAGTCTTGGGAGTAGAATTGCTAAGAGAAGTGGATGTGTGTGTGTGTAAATGAGGGTGTGGAATGTCCATTTCGGTCAGTCTATCTTCAACCAGTTTGTTGGAACTTACTGTTGTTGTTTTTACTTGCATCGTTGTTTTTTTTTTTTTTAATGTGTCTCTATACATGTCTGTGCATTTATGTGCACTGAGTGCATGTAGGTGCCCCTGGAGGCCAGAGGGCATCAGATCCCCTGGAGCTGGAGTTACAAGCAGGTGCGAGCAGCCTGACATAGGTCCTGGGAATGAACCTGAGTCCTCAGAAGGCGCCATAAGTATTTTTTACTCACTGAGCTACCTCTCCAGCTCCGCGACCCTGTCGCTATTTTCACTACAGCAGAAAACAAACAAACAAACAAACAAATATGGTAGAGAAAGCCATTCAGTTTTCTACCTGGCTTAGATGTGGGCTGCGCGACTTAATGATTAACTGAGTCACTATCCTTTAGAGTCAAAAACAAAGAAACAAACAAACAAAAATCGCCAGCAGAACCCTGGGTTTGCAAATCACCAGTCATGTGTTTTGGGACATGTTTTCCAAGCCTTTCTTCTTGGGTTTTCTCATCTCCAAAGAGTCACTACGCATCTGGTAACCGGCTCTTCCGGTGCCCACTCATCACCAGCTTCCAATCTAAGAGCCAATCATCTCCAAGGGAAGGGAGACAGCACGGGCTAATTGTGCCAATAGAAAGTCGCCAACTGTGTTATGTGTTGTGGTACAGGATGCTGGAGGATGAACAGCAGGGAGACAGGACAGATTCAGAACCAGGATAAGAATAAGCAAGCTGTGAGTTGAGATATGGAAGGTGTCTAGTGGGGTCTCACCAGGCCAAGGTAAGGAGATGTCACGGAGTCACTCAGGACAGAGGTCAGGCATTTCTGTAAGAAACAACTAGCTGGGGAGTGGTGGCACATGCCTTTAATCCCAGCACTCGGGAGGCAGAGGCCAGCCTGGGCTACAGAGTGAGTTCCAGGAAAGGCACAAAACTACACAGAGAAACCCTGTCTCAAAAAAAAAAAAACAAAAAACAAAAAACAAAACAAAACAAAAACAAACAAACAAAAAAAAACAAAACCAAAAACTTTCTACTGGTTTCATTTTCAAAGGGACCTCAAGACAGCATTGGTCTCACTATAAGTGAGCAGACACTTTAGATTCTAGTGACCAGAGCCATGCCCATGCCTGCCCCCCCCCCCCCCCACAAACTAGAAGTTTAGAACAGAAAATTGCTCACAGCCAAGCTTGCCTGCAAGGCCACATGCCCGACGAGGTTTAAAATGAACAGGACGTAAAATGTAGAGATGTGTCCACCCCCCCATAACAGTGGCTTTTGTTTAGAAAAAGATGATGGAAGTAACAGATGGAAAGGTAACACCCAGATGATGTAGGATGGGGGAAGGGAGGAAGGGGCTTGTTTGCATTTGGGTTTCAAACCTCTGCATTCAATCAGCACACCCGGCCTTGCAGAGCAGTAAACTGCCGCGCCAAGTCTCCAGTGCTCTTATTATGAAGTGAGGGTCACTGTTCCTCACAGTTATGGAAGTGGGGGATGCCACCCTATGCCACGTCAACATGAAAACAATTTTCACCTCCAAGGGTGACAAATAGGAGTGACTGTGGTGTGCGAGCCATCCTCTGATGCCAGGAAAGGATGAGGGTTGGCGGGAGGCTGGGAGGTCAGAGAGGCTGTGAAGAGTGGAGGGCAGATGGGACACTTTATTCGTCAACACACAGGTGTGGAGCGGTCACTTATGAGGAGGCCTAACTTCACATTAGTGCAGCCATGACAGGCTGCAGACTAACAATGCTGGGACTAGGCCTCACCATTACAATAACCAGGAAAAGCCACAAACTGTACCTTGTAGGGAACCAATCAGAATTGAGACAAACAATACTCGATGCTCTAGAACAATAAAGATAGCTTACATAACTTGTATATAGGTTGCCAATTTCCTTGCAGCAACACCAGTACCAATCACTGTTTGACAAGACTTCTGTTACCTCACTCCTGCCCAATCAGGACATCAACAACTCCCATATGAATCCGGAATTCCCCTACCCACCCCATCCTTTACTCCTTAAAAACCTCTGCCTCAACTGAGCCCAGGGCTCTTCCTGATCCAACCACTGTGTCGGAACGGACAGAGAGCCCAAGCTTGAGCTTGCAATAAAGGCTCTTTGCTTTTGCATACAAATTCGGACTCCTGGTGATCTCTGGGGGGCTCATGACACAGGCACAACAACTTATATTGTTCTATTATTAAATAAAACTCATGAATCAGATATCGGGGTCAAAACCTGATTGATCAGAGAAGCGGCAGAGAAGTGACCAGTGACGACCTCTCTCTCTCCTTCCTCCAAAAGGGTCTGAGAATATAAGCCCCTCCCTACTACTTCCTGCCTCTCTATATGTCCTGGGCCCCCCAAAACCTCTATGGCTAATTCTAGTCAGCTAGTAGCTAGCTCCGTTCTCTGATTCAAGGTAAACTTTACTGACAGTCTCAGGAGTGAGATCAAAATATCCCACAACACAGGTGGCAGATGAGCAAGCGGTCAGCTGTCGGCAGGCACCCAGGCTTACACTGAGGTCCACAGGCCACACACAGATTGGCACACAGGCCTACACACGGACTCACAGGCCGACAGACAGACACACAGGCCAACTTGTGAAGGCTCAGGCCTCTGCTCTCAGGCTGTATTCATATAGAACCCATACAACAGTGGCACTCAGCCATAAATGGTTGTATAACAGATGACATCATCGTTTACTTTTGAGTTCCAAGGACATCTAGCATCAGCCATTTTGTGCTGGCTCCATGTGCCCTCCCCGCACCCGCCTCCCCCCCATGTCCAGCATTTGCCATCTTGGTCCACATCAGCACCATGTTGTCAAAATATAAACTGGCCCTTTACGTCATCCAAATCCCATGGTCCAATGTGGTAGAGGTTTCATGAAAAGAAAAAAGAATATTAAAAAAAAATGAAGACACGTTTAAAATTCCACATTGGTGGAAATATCAGGTAGGCAGCTACAACTGGGTGGGGACACCTCTGTTGTAGGCCTCAGATGCCTTCTGGTGGCATTCTGAGCTTTGGGGTTGGGGGAAGATAGGAGCTAAGCTAATACATCAGAAGGTTTCATGGGACAATCACAAAGATGCCAGGTTATACCCAGAGGTGAGAAAGGAATGGTTAAGAAGAGGGCTAATGATAGCCCAAGACAAACAAACAGTAATTTTAGGCTCTGGACCTGCAACATTCCAACCTCCCCACACTCACTGAAGTTTTGACCAGTTAATCAGCCTTCAGTGGAAGGTTTTTTTTTTTTTTTCCCAGAACTTTCCTTCACAGATACTTCCCCACCTCACTGCCTTTGGACTGTGGTTCTGGAAATCTCATGATTTTCTGTGGCTGGTTTTTCTCTTTATTAGCTAGTAGCTTAAATGACATCTCCTTAGAGAGGCCAGGACTTCATGACCAGCCTTAATCACTAATTGGCCCCTCCCTGTGTCAATCACTTTGTTATTTGACCTCATTTCTTATTTTCCTACATAGCCTTTCCCATGGATTCAGGCATTCACATTAAAACATATATTTACCTCCGTTTTATTTGAATTCGGGTGTGGTGTGTGTAAATTTGAATGCTTACTTCAGGTTGAGCTGGCTCAGTAGGAAAAAGTGCTTGCTACCAAGAATGACGACTTGAGTCCCATCCCTGAGATCCACATGGTGGAAGGCAAGAACCGACTCCACACACACACACACACACACACACACACACACACACACGCACACACACAAAGTACATACATAAATACAGTAAAAAACCCACCACATAAAAAATAAATGCTACCTTTGCAATATGTATGTAGCAGCCATTTAAAGCGGGTTTGCTTGGCGAAGGGAAAGCTCTTCTTTGGTGCCAAGGTTGTAAAAACCAGGGATGCCAGAGTGGAGGGGCGTGGCCGCCCGGAACCTAAGAGCCGCGCTCCCGGAAGTTTCCGGCCAACGGCGGACACTTCCTGCAGATGGACGGTCCGTCAACAGCTGGCGGCCCCTGGGTGACGCGTAGGCCCGGGAGCGTCGAGCATGGACGACCACAGCCTGGAGGAGTTCCGCCGGCGCTGGCAGGAGGAATTGGCGCAGTCGCAGGCGCTGAGGCGGCGGCGGCGGCCCGAGGCCGGGGAGCGGCGGCCGCG
>CABHPQ010153246.1:0-27298 GCA_902168405.1 Peromyscus aztecus | reverse complement strand
TGTGTGTGTGTGTGTGTGTGTGTGTGTGAATATATGCGGTGAATACATGTGTAAGTATTTGTGTATGGGGGGGTGGGCATGTATGTGAAGGCAGAGGTTGATGTCTTCCTGTATCACTCTTCATTTATTTTTGACATTTTTTAAGACAAATTTCTCACTAGACATAAATCTCCCTGATTCAGTAAGACTAACCAGCTACCAAAATCCAGCGATCCACCTATCTCTATCTTTCCCAGTGCTAGGATTATAGTCCTGTGCTTAACCTTTCACATGGCTGCTAGGGATCAGAACTCAGGTCTCCATGCTTGCACAGTGAACCATGCTTCCCCACATGTTTTTCTACAGGCTACAGTATTTCCAGTAACTGTAGCGGTTCCTGTCCTGGATGTCCCCCTAGCCCACCCTGCTGTGAGAGCTCCTTTTGCAGGCCACTCATTGGTGGGAAGCATTTCTTCAGCCTTGCAGTCAGTCCACAGGTGACTTCCCTCCAGCTCTAAGGCTGGGGAAAGCTGGGGACTGAAGGATCCTTCAGAAATAGGGGGCTAGAGAAGAAATGGGCATGATCTATCTACTTAGGAAACACAGCAATGAGGTCTTTATAATGAGCAAGGGAAGGAGCGAGAAAGCTAACATTTTCAGACAGGGAAGCCATTAGCCTGTGAGAAGGCAGCAATCGAGAACCTGAGAACAGTCTACTCTAATGAGATAAAATCACTAAGGATCTCACCTTAGCCCTTGGTTGAAGACTGAAGAAAGTAATAGCGCTGCTGTGGGCTTCAGATAAAGGGAAGGAAATAGGTGACATTGAAAAGGCAGCTTTTTTACACTTTCGTTGGTCATGAGATTGCAAAGATAAATATAGGAAATCGAATGAGATCAGAAAACTCAGGAGGTAACAGTTGATCTTCAGTAATCTGGAGGATGGAGGAGTATAAAAAGGAAAATAGGAAAGGAGTTGAGAGCAGAGGCTGTAAGCCACTGTAACAGAAGCCCAGGGTGTGCTAACCAGATCCAGACAGTGTGGACAGGAGCCATTGGCCCTGACATCAATGGCAAAGTGGCTGCCATTCCTTTTAACCATGTGAGACAGTAGGCTGGTGGCGCTTCATATCAAACTAGGCCAAATTTACAGAACTGTTCCCCAAATTTTGTTGCACATTAGAATTTCCCTAAAAAGAAGAAAGAAAAATAAAAAGAGTTCATGGATACCAGGGTTTTATTCCATGTAGAGAAATCCTGGAAATCAGAACGTGTGGCCTGGGACTGAAGCCTTAGCAATTTTTTTTTCTTTTCTTTTCTTTTCTTCTCTTTTCTTTCCTTTTCTCTTCCTTTCTTTTCTTTCCTTTTCTTTTTTCCTTTCCTTCTCTTTTTTCCTTTTTTTTCTCTCTCTTCTCCCCTTATTTGCATTGAATAGTTCTCAGGGCATTTCTCATCATGGACAAGCAGTCTACCATACCTCCAGCCCAAGCCTCAGCAATTGTAGAATTCTAGGTGATGAAGCCAAGTGTGAAAACCACAGACCACAGGCATTGATGACCTCCCCAGTACTTCGGCTAAACTATATCATCCACTTTCATCTGTAGGGGAATCAAAAAGCAGGTGCTATGTGGATAGGTTTTAAAAAAAAATGAAAGGAAATCAATCATTTCATGGTGTGGGGGTGTGACTTATTAATGTATTAACAAACTACACAGTCCTAACACTGGACAGAATTGTACCAGATTTTTCCTCTTTGAGATGATGATGTGTTATGTAACACAGTCTGGAACTCAGTATGTAGTTGGGCTGGCCTCAAACTCATTGAGATTCTCCTGCCTCAACCCCCTGAGTTGTTACTATCATAGGTCTGGGCCACCACACTCCGCTGTTTTTGCCGTCTTGACTTCTTATTTCCACTGAGACTCCCTTGTAGTTTATTTTTGTGGTACACTGGATTTTCCCATTCTGTCTCAGTATATTAACATACTGAGCACACAAATTACACAACATAGTATGTCAATTGAAAAAGGAAAAATGCTAGGTTGATGAAAACTTGGCATAAATTAGTCACAACATATTCAGAAATGCAGCCTGTCTCTGAGCCTCACACCAGATATGCATAAAAATAGGAGGCCGTGATTATTTCGTGCCCAGGGTATTGGATTTGTGCTAACATCCTTTAAATATTAACAACTCATGAGGTATCAGAAAAGCTTCATTCAAATGTCTGAGGTGACTTCAAGTAACTCCTCTTGTTCTGCTTTAAGAAACGGAGGCAATGTTCAATGTGGTCACATAAAAGTTCCTTTCCTAGAAGTAGTCATGTCTTATTAAAAAGTGGCTCAGCAAATGAAAGGGATGCCTCTTATTTTTCTCCTCTGATTAGGCACATTCAATTCTGCATTATTCCACTTGCTTTGATGCCAAACAAGATTAAATTTTCAAATACAGTATGCTAAATTTATAATGTAAGTTTAAAACAAAATTACTTATAAGAAACCAACATCAGCATCCAGGGACGAGGCTGAGCTATTAGCATAATTTACACCAGTGAAGATACTCTGCTCTAATTATTTTTGGCCAATTATCAATTACTGGTCAATGCTAGAATCATTCACCATAATTATTTCCCTAAGGTATCATCCGTGGATATAATGAAGAGTTCATCCCATTGCTTTTCTTAGAAAAACAATACTTAGTGGGTTTTTTGTTTGTTTATTTGTTTTTTGTTGTTTTGTTTCTCTCTGTGAGATTTTTTTACTCTGTGAGAAAATCAAATCTAAATCATTAACACTGAGGATTTTTCTAAAATTTTAAATCTTTAGGTCTAAAGTACCTAAAGAAAACAGCTAACTGTATCCAGGGTTGGCATGAGAAGTTTCTAGAAAGAACTCTTAAAAGCTTGCCATTTCGTATTGGTATGATTTTTTAAAATTAATTCATATTAAAAATAGATTTTTTTAGGTTGAAAAGGTTAATTTGCACTTCTTATGTTCACATTTTTTATTATAGATTCCTTTCTTTGTATATATGGCTCCTCTCTATTAAAATCAACCCCAAAGCCTGCAAACACCAAGCTCACATTTGAATTCCTAATGACTCCTCCTATTGTCTCATTTCTGTTTGAACCTGTCAATCAATAGTGAAAAGTGCTAATCACTCCCAGAAACCCCAATGTTGCTCACAAAAGTACCAGTCACTGAAAAAAATAATACCGATTGGTCATGGATGGGCAGGAAATCACACCAGGGACCTGTGGGCACAATGGGGTTTATTAAGTCCATTTTGATCAAGTCCAGTTCTCCCTATATGCAAGGGTCTGGGATCTTAATTTCAAAGTCAGTGAAAATCAGCTAGGTAACCTATGTTCATTAGCTAGCCTCTCTCTGAACTGCAGCAGAGGCTCTTATTTAGTTACTTCAGCTTTTCATGAAAGCAGCCTTTATTTTTATTCTTTATTTCTCTCCTTTTCTTTTCTAAAGATAGGAGAGGGATTTAGTTGGATACTTGTTGTTTGAAATTCTTGATTGACCCAACTGTTTTTCAGTTGTTCATTATTTTCAAATGCTATTTTTCTAAGTGAGTGAACATCCACAAAATAAGTTATTTCCCTTTAATACTCCAATGTAGCAATACCCCTTCTCTAAGCCCTGACTGAGCTTATTTCTGAGAGGAAGTTATGATGGGCATGAAGTATGGGCCCCAAACTATTGTAGCCTTGGGTCATAGAAGGAATTAAGTTAAACAATTCTTACTGTCCCCGTCATGCAGAATGCCAAATTTCTCAAAGTCCTTTCCTTAAAATTTTTCAAGAAAATGTAAACAAACAAACAGAACCCAAACCTAAGTAAAATCCACACAGCTTACTTGTTTCCTTCAGGGCAGTAGCTGCAAAAGGCTGCTGAAAAGGAGAGGGAGGAGGACATTGCTATTGGTAAAGAATGAACAGTAATTACCTTGTAGAAGTCTCCAGAGCGATCGATCACCTTTCTGGTTTGTAAGAACAGGACTGGGAATACACAATAATTGATTTCTATTACTTATGTGTATTTTCCTTTTAGCTTTCCGAAGAAGCAACGTAGTTTAATTGACTTTAATTTCAAATTATGTATTTTTATGACTCCTGGAGTTGGCTGGAATTAGAACAAAGAGAGTTGCTAGTCCCAGGAGCTATAGTCTCCAGAGAAGGTAGAACTGTGTGCTTGGGTGCATTCATGTGTGAGTGTGTGTGTAAGAGAGAGAAATATGCATTTTTAACCATCACAGGTCTTTCAGTTATTTCTGAACCTTTTTTTTTTTAAATAGGCATTTAGGTAGCTGTTAGGTTCATTTCCCTTGTTTTAGAGAAACTAAGAATTTGTCACAATGGGAAGCTGAGAAAGGCCGTATTGGCCCAGGTTCAATAGAGACAAGTCCCCTCCATGCATGACAAATGGGCAGAACAATCGGTGGCAGGGTCACACTGAATCATCAGACACAGCTGGGCCACCCCTGCTGTGATGTCACGGTCCAGTCAAGTTCCTGTGAAACTGTGAGGAACTGACCGCATCCAACCCACACCTTCAGCTTGGACCTTGATCATGAAAAGAGAACATACTTCCATATAACTGAGGCATCTACTGAGACTCAATGCGTTCAGGAGATGGAGAGCCTGGCACTTGAGACCGTGAGCTGTGAACTTGAGCTATTCAATATCTTGCCATGAGACAAAGAGGAAGACAGTTTTCCAGGGAGCGTCCTATTCCCTGGCTTCTAATGCTCTGCTTGGGTTTAGCTCTGTGGTTTGACACAATGAGTGTGCTACAGACTCTTTGATTGTGGTGCCTCTCACAGTGTGTTACAATTACTGGTTAATTGGACTTTCTTTCCCCACCCTGCCTTTTTATGATACAATTTTCCCTTTTAAATTTTTTTTACCTGCACCATTTTTATTCAGAGTCTGGAACATTTTAGGTGAAGGAGAATGTGTATGGATGAGCTTCTAATGAAGGATTCCCTACTGGGTTGATGATATCATTCAGGCAGACACTGAGATTTGTATTTTTCATTGCTTGGATGAAAGTGATTAGGGGATGGTTTATTCTTCAGTACCATAAACAAAGCAAGGACGCACAATGACAAAAGGGAGCATGGCCATGGAACACTACTTCCCTGGTTTCTGGGATACCAAGGAACTGTAGATACACTTGGCAAGTTCTAAAGCTTGCTAGTAGTTGGCACAACCATCATCTAAGGAAGTTTTGAGTTTGGTATGTTATTGTATACTATGTTTCCAAAAAAGAAATCTATTAAATTAGCAAGAATCATGTTACTAGAACCAGCAGTTTAAAAGACAGAATTTTTATGAGTCAAAAACTATTTCCTTTCTAAACACACACAAAAAATAATGATTTAAGGAAGCAGATCTATTCAAATGAATAAAATTATTTTAATATATAGTATATCATTATATTTCCTTATAGAGATAAAAATCATGTGTAATATCCCAAACCTTAATTTCTTGTATTTATTTGTCCATTCCCCTCATAACATAGATATATTCTCAAAATTAAAATGTAAAATTCCAGGCTTTGCAAATCATCAAAGAGCCGATATGACTGAAAACTGTTTCTGTGTCAAGAATGCGTTAGTACTGTGTAAACTATCTGTCACTAAGGAAGAATCAGCTTGCAGTACTGAGCTGCCACGTTAATACCAGAAGATTTCACCCACAATACAGGGGCTGTAGACAATGAAGCCAAGATCGGAACACTGACATCAGGCTGTCACTAGGACAATGCCACCAATAGCATGAGTGACATTTGATGGTGGAACATTGGGGGACTGGGACATAGTAGGCTTGTGCTTTGTCAACTATCCCTTTTCTTCTTTCTCTCCTGGTGGCTATTTGTCATTCTAAGATGACGACAGACTTCCCTTGCCCTGGACCTTTCTGAACTCGGCTGTCTTTGGACATCATGGATATTGCCAAAGAAACTATTTGCTACGCAGTAATTGTATGCCACCCCTCATGGAAAGGTAAAGATAATGAGGCCTGTACAGAGAATAGGCATCCTGTCAAAGGGAAAAAGAGCGGCTTTTAAGACACACAGCCGTACAAAGTGCCTTATAGACTTGTCCTGGAGTAACTGTATCAATTAACCACGCTAAAAGCGCTAACTCAGATCGGCGCTGCACACAGCCTGTCTACTGGTATTTTATTATCAAGTCCATTATGATGAGTTCATGTCCTAGACAAAGGGAGAACAGAAAAAGAATTCAGGCTGACAAATTAGACTTGAAATCAGTTTCATTTACATAACGACTGGAAGTTCATTAATAACGGAGTTTTAATTATTCATGCTCCTGTTTCACTAGATACAGCAGTTTCCCCCCCGCTGTGCGGGATGTCTGGATTAGCTAAAATGAACCTTAGCAAACGGATGGGCTGCCCAGAAACTTGGAGGCTTTTCTCTTTTCACACTGCTGGAGCTGGCTGGGGGCAGGGAGGTGGCTTGTGTGTACAAATTGGGGCCCAGTAATGAGCAAGCGGAAGAAGAAGGCAGCGCTGAATAGAGAGCAAGGATACAGGCCGGCACTTCTTCTTTGACTCTACATTCCATGTGTGCTGAAAAGAAAGAGAGGGGGATATCGCAACTGTTGTGTACGCGCACTCTGTGGAGCTTCCACCTGAGATGATAGCGCCTTCACTGTCAGCCGAGATCTCTCGATATGTTACACCTCTGTGAACAAGACTGTGTGGTTCTTCATCTGAGGATATAGGATCAGGGATAGGGTTTCTTTTGCTTTGTATGCATTTGAAAGAATCAAAAGGAAGAAAGAGAAAGTTGACAAGCCCTGCTTTCAATTATCTAGAAAAATCTGAGAAATAGGTAGAAAATAGACTTTTATTCTTTTTCTTCTCGTGACAACAATGGTGATATTACTAGTAATCAACAATGACACTAAGGATCTTTATCCTAAAGAACTTACACTAACTGTGCACACTTATGTTCTTTTCACCCTGCTTGGGAACCACTTTGTGAAGGAAGTAGCTGAGGTTGCTTAGTGTATCTCAGGCTCTTTCAATGTTCACATAGTTTACTATTTTAAGGGACTCATTCACAAAAGAGAGAATCCCTGATACAAAATACAACCATTTCTCCACACTTTTCCAGGTGACAAAAATGAGTAGAGGGACAGGGATCCTTTTCGGTTTGGAGTCCTAGGATTGCTGCAGCATCTGGTTTCCATGGCTGTCTTTTGCAAGTGCTTTAGAAAAAAAGTTGTTTGTCAGAAACAGCCTCACAAACAAGGTCTAGAAACATTAAGCATGAAAAGGAAATGAACAAGGAAGAAGCTAGTTTAACCAGAGCTGGCTGAGACCCAACGCGTCTTTTACATTCTCCTGTTTGACTTGAAGTGCACAACAATATCATACTCATTTTATTACGACTGAAACTGAGCTCAAGAGAGACCAAACTGTGACTGGTGAAAGATGGAGTCGGTCTGACTGGAGGTTCCCCCAGTTCTGTTTACGTTTGAAGACAAGGAACACTCACTTTTTTTCTATGTAGTTTATATACTTGTTTTTATCTAGCTTCTCCTTAACGCAGATAAAACTTTGGGCCAGATTAATGCAAAAACTTGACTACTGCTGCTGCTTTTCCTCTTCCCCCTCTTGACCCTCCCCTTCTTTCTCTCCCTTCTCCTCTTCCTCCTCGTCCTTCAGAATACGGTTGGCTTACTTAACTATTAGCTGACGTGGAAAGTCACATACTTAAACCATTAGTGATGTTCTTAGAGCACTTTGGGAACCAGATACGGATGTGAACAAGAGCCATAGGAAAAATTGGTAAAAAATTAGACAGTCTAATTGGCCTGAAAGCTTTATCTCAAATGCTCCATCTGTTGAGTAGGCTACCAGCAACTATCACTTCTCGTTAATTTGAGCATACTTCTATGTGTGTATTTTGCTCCATACACAAAAAAACTTCCTCACTTCCCTCATCCCTTCCTCCTTTTTCTTGTCAAACTTTCAGATCATCTTTTCTGCTCAGAACAACCAGTTTTGGGTGGCTAGTTTTCGTGGTTGTGTATGTGTGCACATGTTTGTGTATATATGGGTGCAGATGCATGCATGCACAGAGCATATGTGAAGGTCAGAGGACAACCTTGGCTGTTAGTCCTCAAAAGACTTCCACTTTGACATTTTGAGACATTGGCCTGTGACTTTTAAAGTGGGCTCTGGGTGTCAGAACTCATGTTCTTTTTCTTGCAAGGAATGTCCTTATCTAACTGCTTTCTTAGCCCCAGCTAAATTTAATTTCAGATTTTATTTCATTCCTTTATTCATGAGCTGATTTCCCTGCTTTCTCAGACCTGCCCCTACTTTCCTGCCTATTTTATAGAGCTATATGGGAGATTTGGGGTATTTAATTATTGCTGCAGAATGATCAAAGCGTATGTATAGTGTTTTACCTTTTTAATCTTTCAGATGTACATATATGCTCAAGTACAAAGAGGAATGAAATGCCTTGGGGGGAAGAAAGCACATTGAAAGGATTAAACAAGATCTTTTACTAGAGAGCTAGCCTGAGGAACATGCTGGACTTGAGTCCAGAATGAAATACATGGGAGTTTAATGAGATGTGAAGAGCAGTGCACGCAGCAAGACATTATTGGCATAGTGATACCTCCGTAATAGCCTCAGCCAACCTGAAAATTCATTCTCAAAGGAAACGCTTTAAAACCTTTGACCATTTTACATTTTATTCCTCATTGATAAAGTTGAGGGAATGATTCTTCAAGCCAGGGTTTTGAATGGGCAAGTTCTGTTAGCCACATTCCAGCCCCAAAGACATCACTTTTCATAAGCCATGCTGCCTAAGCTTCTGCTCTTAACTTAGATCAAAAGATTAACTTAACAAAATCTAAAAGAAAACTTGGTTTTTTTTCTAGTTCCATCCATTTGCCTGCAAATTTCATGATGTCTTTTTTTTTTTTTTTTATCCATTCTTCAGTTGAGGGGCATCTAGGTTGTTTCCAGGTTCTGGCTATTATGAATAATGCTGCTATGAACATAGCTGAGCAAGTGTCCTTGTAGTATGATGGTGCATCCTTTGGGTATATGCCCAAGAGTGGTATTGCTGGGTGGTCTTGAGGTAGACTGATTCCCAATTTTCTGAGAAACCGCCATTTCCAAAGTGGCTGTACAAGTTTCCCCTCCCATCAGCAGTGGAGGAGTGTTCCCCTTACTTCACACCCTCTCCAGCATAGGCTGTCATCAGTGTTTTTGATCTTAGTCATTCTGACAGGTGTAAGATGGTATTTCAGAGTCATTTGTGGGGGTGGGGATGGTGGGGGGAACAGGAGGAGGGGAGAGAGGGGGAACTGTGGTTGGTATGTAAAATTAAAAAAATTTTAATTAAAAAAAAGGAAGATCTTGGGAAATCGCAACCTGTCAAATGCATCTATTAAGAATAACTGTTGTGCTGGGTGTAGTGCCTTTAATTCTAGCACTTTGGAGGCAGAGGCAGGCAGATTTCTGTGAGTACAAGGCCAGCCTAATCTACATTGTGAGTTCCAGGACAGCCAGAGCTACATAGTGAGAACCTGTTTTGAAACAAACAAACAAAAAATAACTGTTTTAACATTAAAAAATGAAAATTTTGTTTTAACTTTGAAAATGGTTAAACTTGTGAGCCATTTCTTGAGATGGCTGTTGTAAAGTTTTATGTTTATAATTTTTTTAATTTTATGAAGCGAAGGCCCATGTGGGCTATGCCAATGCAGTTATTGTCTCTGTACATTTTGATTCTCCAGTGGAGTGACCTGAGTGTATCAACCACAATCCAGGGAAGGCTCAAGCTTAGCATGATATGTGGGATGACATTAAACTGCAAAGCTTCCTTCTGCAGGCAACGGAAACAACCAGCAGAGTGGCAGGACCCACAGATAGATGGTCAGCAGGTAGCAGAGCTATTCTGTGTCAGTGATCATCAGGGAAATGCAAGTCAAAACAACAATGAGACATCGTTCCATACCTCCTAGGCTGGCTATTATCAAAACAACAAAGACAAGTGTTGGAATGGATGTGGAGAAATTGGAAATATTACAGGCTGTTGCTAGGGATGCAGAATGTTATTTACTATGGAAAGCAGTATGAGGCTTCCCTCAAAAATTAAAATTACAGTCACCATATGGCCCAGCACTGCTGGGTCAAATAGATCTGGCTGAATGAATTAAAATTAGGATGCTATAGAGAGAAGAGTCTCTTGCTCACTGCAGCATGACTCACAAAATGCAAACCGTGTGAACACCCTGAATGTTCAGAGACAACAGATAAAGAAAACAAAGCAATTGCATGTGGTGGAAACTATTGTACTTCTAAAGTTGGAATTTTGCAACATGTGACTTGGATGAACCTTGAGCATATTATATTAAATGAAACAAGTCAGTTGCAAAGGGAGAAACCTGGATTGATTCCATCTGGAGGAGTTATTTAAAGTACAACTCAAGAGGCAGAGAGTATAATGATGGCTGTCAGTGTTTAGAGGAGGTAACAACGGGGCATTACCATAAAAAAGTGTGACATTTTAGTTCTGTAAGATGAATAAATTCTAGATCTATGTTGTATGACATTGTACATATAGATAATAATGCTATTGTCCCAACAAATGTTTATTTATTCATTTAAAGGCAGGGTCTCACGTAGCTGAAGCTGACCTCAGGCCCACTGTGTAGCCAAGAATGACCCTGAACTTCTGACTTTCTGGCCATCACCTCTCCAATGCTGAGTTGCAGGTATTTGCCACCATGCTTGATCTAAGTGGTGATGGAGTCAAACCTAGCGCCTCTTGCATACCAGGTAGGCAAGCATTGTACTGACTGAGCTATATCCCAAGCCCCTTAAAATATTTTAAGAGGGTAGATCTCATGGTAAGGAAACAAAAGCATTTACTTACCATTGGCACATTGCCATTTGCCAAATGGAACAGAACGTCTGTGTGGTATAATGATTGATTTTATGAATTTTTGCAGCTTTGCTTAATTGCAGTTTTCTCATGTATAAAGAGAAGTGATAATTCC
Source organism: Peromyscus aztecus (assembly GCA_902168405.1). Taxonomy (NCBI): domain Eukaryota; kingdom Metazoa; phylum Chordata; class Mammalia; order Rodentia; family Cricetidae; genus Peromyscus; species Peromyscus aztecus. The sequence continues at coordinate 16,249 of CABHPQ010153246.1, read as the reverse complement.
TCTCTGATTGAGTTGTTGTAAGAATTCAGGACAATACTGTATGCTCATCAAAATGGCCGTATACCTGGTATTGGTTGTTATGATCTGACTGGAAGTTAAGAAGACCAGTTTTGGCCATTGGGCACTGAATTTATAAATTGATGTTGTCAGATCCATAGCACCAAATTTTAAAGCACATGTAATTTTCTCTCAGTAATGGGATCAATAAATTTCCAAGATGTAACCTCTGTGGTGTGATGTAGGGCCTCCATGCAGTGTTGCAAGTACTGCTGTAGGCTGAAATGGAGGAGCTGAAGCCACCAAAACATCCACATGTCCCTTCTGGACTGTTTTATGCCCAGTATTTTCAAAAAACTCACTTGGGCATGGGCACAAGCCTGTTAGTCCAGTATGCTACATAAAAACTTCCTGTCTAAATTAAAAAAATAAGATTGTTCCTGAAATATATTTCTTTTCCATTTGTAGATCATTTCAGCAAGAAGGATAAATTTAATCTAAAGTAAAAAATGTAAATATATGTGCCCCCCCCCCCCCCCCCCCCCCGGGACATATCCTATTTTATGTCGATTATTTGATTCTTGGTCAGAAACGAATTATTGTTGATAGCATTAATGTTAATTAATGGATAAAAAACTTAGAGCCTTGATGATGATAGAGAATAATCAATCCTTTTTAAAAAGGAAAGAAAATTTTCAGAAACAGTAAGGTAGTTAGTGATTTCTTCCCTGGGGTATCAAGAGCATCAGTACCTGGGACGTTTCCTATACAAGTGGTTCAATCCCAGCACCAAGTACACCGGGACAAGGTCACACAAGCTTGTGATCCCAGCGCTGGGACGTGAAGACAGGAAGATCAAAAGGTCAAGGTGCATAGTCAGTTTAAGGCCAGTCTGTGCTACTTGAGACCTAGTCTCAAATAAATAAATAAATAAACCATAAATAAATAAATAAATATCTAAAAACCTAAATATAACAACTCATCATATAAAATACACTATGGCTTCCATCTTGATTCATCTCTTTTTATATTCAGTCTTTTCAAAAATGTATGATCATTTTATTATTATTATTACTAACATTTATTATTATTATCATCATCATAATTATTATTAGTGTGTGTGTGCCTGCTATACCCAATGTGTGGCAATCAGAAGTATGTGGAATCCGTTCTTCCCTTTCACCTTTATGTGGGTTCTGGAGATCCAATTCCCCTCAATGGGCTTATGAATGGCAAGTCCCACCAGGCCTGGCTTTGTTATTTTCAAATTTATTCAGTTGTCATGCATGTACATGGGTGTTTTGCCTGAGTGTATGTATGTGCACTGTGTGCATATCTGGTGTCTGTGGAGGTCAGAAAAGGGTGTCAGATCCCCTGGAACTGGAGTTGCAGATGGATCAGCAGGTGGGTGCTGGGAATTTAACCCAGGTTCTCTGTAAGAGTCACAAGTCTTCTTAACAGCTGAGCAATCTTTCCAGCTCCCCGATCCATCTCTTTTTGTTTCATTTTTATTGTTTTTTAAATTTAATGGGTGGGGGCTGCTGGTGATGAACTCAGTCATCATGCTATTATGTCAAGTGTTTTACCAGCTGAGTTATTGCTCCAGGCCTTTACATTTGCTTACTCTGACTCTTTTTGCTTGCTCTTGGGATCCTTTTTTCCTACTGTGTTGCCCCATTCGCCCTTCCTATGAGGGCTTGTGTGGTGGTATTGTGTTCCCCAAAATATTGTGTACCTTAATAAACTTATCTGGGGCAGAGAACAGGACAGCCACAATATTAAACATGAGGTAGGCAGTGGTAGCACACGCCCTTAATCCTAGCATTCCAGAGACAGAAATCCCTCTGGATCTCTATGAGTTCAAGGCCACATTGGAAATGTCCAGGCATGGTGACAACGCCTTTAATCCCAGAAAGCCAGCCTTTAATCCCAGGGAGTGGTGGTAGAAAGGAGAAAGGTATATAAGGCGTGAGGACCAGAAACTAGAGGCATTTGCCCTGGAGAGGCATTTGCCCTGGAGAAGCATTGGCCTGGTTAAGCATTCAGGTTTCTAGCAGCAGTTCAGCTGAGAGTCATTCAGATATGAGGACATAGAGGCTTCCAGTCTGAGGAAGCAAGACCAGCTGAGGATCTGGTGAGGTGAGATAGCTGTGGCTTATTCTATCTCTCTGACCTTCCAGCATTTACCCCAATACCTGGCTCGGGTTTGATTTTATTAATAAGACCTGTTAAGACTCATGCTACATCTGGCGCCCAACGTTCATGGTACGAATTCATGAAAAAGCTGCTTGTGGGCCCCAGCTGAGTTCAGCTGAGACCCGAGCTCCCGAGCTATACTCGGCCGGTTGTGGTGATGCACGCTGGTTGGATTTACTGAAGGAGGCAGAGGCAAAAGGATCCCGAGTTTGAGGCCAACCTAGGAGAAGCTTCAGCCGGGGCCGAGCCACAAACAGTGACAGTGGGACCATGGAGGCAGTGACTGCTGCTCCGAGTTGCCGGCTCCTTCTCATCGTGTTGGTGACCGTGGTGATGCTGCTACCTGGGACGAGAGTTTACTACTGCTGGTTCAGAGAAGAATTGCCAGGACCATTGTGTTACAAGAAAGCATCGGCAAAGGTCAGTTTGAAAAAGTTTGGCAAGACAAGTGGTGGGGAGAAATTGCCGTGAAGATTTTCTCTTCTAGGGAAGAATGTTCATGGTTCCGAGAGATAGACATTTTTCAGACTGTGATTACTCCAAACCATAGAGGAGGCACAAAAAAAAAAAAAAAAAAAAAAAGTCTGCAGGGAACCATGACCAAGCCTAACAGCGACTTTGACTTTGAAATCTTCAAAAGGATGATGGGACCCCACAACGATGATTCCACAAGGACTATGGTAAAGCCATTAAGCTGATTAACATCACAGAAAGATAGACTTTGGACTACAAACTGTTTAGGACAATTTCGAGATGACTAGCTGAGATGATCCAGCCTGACAGACTACTCAAACAAGGACTTGTGACAAGCCCTGAACTTTCCTATTATACAGAGACTGGACAAATGATACAGGACTTGACAATTAACCCAAAAATTTTCTTTTCAAGATTTCCTAAAGATATCTTCACCCCTAGAAGGCAAAAAGAAAAAGAGAATAAGATATGAGATAGATCATTGAATCTACTCTGAGAAAAAAGATAAAGAAAAATAGGATAAATAGGTAGATCACTGAATCTACACTGAAATGAAAAAGGGAAAGATATAAAAATGACAAAAGGTAGACTACTGAATCTATTATGAAAAGAAAAAAGAGAGAATATGGATATGATAAGAAAAAAAAGGGAGATTATGGAATCTACTTTTAAAAAGGAGATACTTGTTTTAAATAGGATAAGTAATGAAAAATTTTTGTCTGAATTTGTCAAATATTACTGGACTGGACATTGGTTATATATATAATGGAGTTTTTATCTGAATCTGTCAAATGTTTATGGACTAGACATCATTAATGTAATCTTGACTGTGCATATTGTATATACTTATTGGATATAATTTTTCTTGTATTAGTTATAAGCTTTTTTAATTTTAGACAAAAAGAGAGGAAATGTGGTGGTGTTGTGTTCCCCAAAATATTGTGTACCTTAATAAACTTATCTGGGGTCAGAGAACAGGACAGCCACAATATTAAACATGAGGTAGGCAGTGGTAGCATACGCCCTTAATCCTAGCATTCCAGAGACAGAAATCCCTCTGGATCTCTATGAGTTCAAGGCCACATTGGAAACGTCCAGGCATGGTGGCAACGCCTTTAATCCCAGAAAGCCAGCCTTTAATCCCAGGGAGTGGTGGTAGAAAGGAGAAAGGTATATAAGGCGTGAGGACCAGAAACTAGAGGCATTTGCCCTGGAGAGGCATTTGCCCTGGAGAAGCATTGGCCTGGTTAAGCATTCAGGCTTCTAGCAGCAGTTCAGCTGAGAGTCATTCGGATATGAGGACATAGAGGCTTCCAGTCTGAGGAAGCAAGACCAGCTGAGGATCCGGTGAGGTGAGATAGCTGTGGCTTGTTCTATCTCTCTGACCTTCCAGCATTTACCCCAATACCTGGCTCGGGTTTGATTTTATTAATAAGACCTGTTAAGACTCATGCTACAGGCTTGTGCCCAGTCTTATTACCTCTTGTGGTGCCATGTTTGGTTGATATCACTGGGAGGCTTGCTCCCTTCTGAAGGAAATGGAGGAGCAGTGGATCTGGGGCAGAGAGGAGGGGCGTGAGTGGGAACTGGGAGGAATGTGGGGAGGGGAGGTGCAGGGGGTGGTGAATGGAGGAGTGGAGGGAGGAGAGACTGCAGTCAGAATGTACGGAATGAGAGAAGGAAAGAGTGTAAGAGCCAGAGGGCATGGTGAACAAGAGGAGGACAAGGCCCTCTAGATTAACATGAGCAAAGCTCGTACGAACTCAGAGACTGAAGCAGCACGCACAGGGCCTGCATGGGTCTGCACCACGTCCTCTGTGTATGTATTATGGCTTCCAGTTTAGTGGTTTTTTTTTTTTTTAATGGAATTTCTCAGTGTGTGAAGATGTGGGTCTCTGATTCTTGGGTCTTCTCTTGGGCTCTTTTCTTTCTGTTGGTGTGCCTGGTTCGACTCTGATGTGAGAGTTTTTGTTTTACATTATTCTACTTTGCTTTGTTATATTTTATTATTATCTCTTAGGAGCCCGTTCTTTTCTAATAAGACACAGAAAAGGAAGGGAGTGGATTCAGTTGGGCGGGGAGGTGGGGGAGGACTGAGAGGAGTACAGGGAGGAAACTGTAATCAGGATCTATTATGTGAGAAGGGAATCTATTTTCACTAAAAAGAAAAAAAGAGAGAGACTCATGCCAATTGGCTTTGGACGGTGGCTCAGTTAGCAGAGTTCTTGCTTAACACGCACAAACCCTGGATTCCATCTCCAGCACCAGATGACATTGCTCACAAAGTACAAACCCATAATCCTAGCAACTGGCAGGTAGAGTCAGGAGGCTCAGGAGTTCAAAGGTCATCCTGGGCAATTTGAAGCTAGCTTAGGCTACATGCGACCCTGGTATAACAACAAGAACAATGACAGGAAGGATGTATACCTTTTGTGAAACTGGGAAATGGTGACATGCTAAGAAGTAACATGCTGTCCAACGAGGGGGCTTGTTTTAAATAACTATGTTTCCTAAATGGGCAAGAAAACCAAGGTGGAGCCAGAGGTCACAGAAAAGGAGAGTGATGAGTGACTTCTGTGTGGAGGGCCTGCTGACAGACTGTACTTGATAGCTGAAGAACTTCCTAGCTGACAGTTTCAAGTTTGTCCTTCATGTAGTCCAGCCTGCTGGTGTAGCATCTCCAGGTGTGTTTCAATGAGGCACTAAACTTCCTCTCATTGACTCAAGGAGGAAGCGTTCAGGTAGGTTTAAGGCCTAAGATTAAGAATGCGTTACGATTAAGTCTAAAATGTACTGCCACCGATTAGCCCTCTAGTCTTTCTGTAAGCCTTGAATTTTTGATGCGATCAATGACACCAGTGGAGCCATCTTCTGTGCAGTGGTTATTAAAGATATAAAAATCAATACAAAGATGATACTTGGAAATCTATATCACAAGATAATGAATCACCGTGAGAGTCCACTAAGAAGAATGTCAGCAAACCAACAGAAGGCTTGTGCAGAACAAGGTACTCCAGGCCAGGAGACTTGCAGCTACATTTTGTATGAGACAGACATCCACAGACCATGCTTATGGCACAGTTACATGACAAGGTTTTAGGAAAATTAAGATAGAAGTTCAACTAGGCAAAAGTCTAAAACAGAATTAAGAGGGGAGGGTGTCTCTTAAAGAGAAGGAATGGGACACAGCAAAAGAACCAGAATTGAGATGTAAGCCTGAGCCAATAACATCATGATTTAACTTTATTTCATGACAAAATAGCATCAAACTTTCTCTGTCTGTAATCCTCATTCAATTTCTTTTAAATGAAGCATGATTTGCCTGCACCTTGCATCTGTAAGTACTGATTGCTATTGGAGTTGGGTCTCAGGGCTTCACAGAATGGCCCAAATTTAATTTGAACTGGGGATTGATTTCGTTTCCTTCAAAGGAAGATTTTTTTTCCCCTCCAAAATTGAGCTAGGGTCTGACATTGCAAGTTCATTTTAGTTTTCCCCTTGATCCAATTGCAAGTGACATGAGAACATTTATGTGCTTGGTCCCTGAGGGATGTCACAACATTGCTAATGATGTCACAAATGGCTAAGAACTACTCTGTGCCTTGAGGAATACAGATTCCCTAGAAGTTCTTTTTTTCTTTTTCTTTTACATTTATTTATTTTTATTTTATGTGTATGGATGTTTTGTCTGTGTGTATGCCCATGCACTGTGTTTATTTCTAGTGCCCAGGGAGGACAGAAAAGAGTATCAGATCCTCTAGTACTAGAGTTACAGATGGTTGTAAGCCACTATGGATACTGGGAATCTAATATGAGTCCTCTGCCTGAGCATTCAGTGCTCTTAAATGCAGAGCCATCTCTCCAGTCTCCATACCCATTATTTCTTAATTTTGGCTGCTAGGCAAAGAAGAAAAGAAGCAGGCTTGTCACAGTCCACATTCACTAAAACACTGTATATTTAATAGACACCAAATTTATGTCTGAGATTTCCTGATTTATAACTATGTAAATAAAGTTTTATAGACAAGGATTAGGAAAGGATGTGTTTTTGTGTATATTGGGTGGTGCAAAAGTCATAAATGTTTCTGTTTCCTCTTTCTGCAAATGCATGCAGGCACCCCTCTCTACAGCTCTCAAGGGGCTGCCCTTCAGGAGAGGTGGGCTCCAGACAACTGAGTATTAAGTCCTTAACTGAGAAGTGTGGTTCTGTGTTCATCTGGAAATGTACTGATTTACAGAGACATGCCATTGCTTTTCTTGGAGCCTTTTCATCTACCTATCATTTGGATGCCAATACAATTTCCAGAAAATAACACAATGATTAGTTTATATTATTGCATAGTAAGTTGAGTTTCTCTGTATTTTCATTGCATGTTTTAGAGGTTGATTTAATCAGCTGTGGCTATTGTGGAATTAGCCATTTCTTGTTGCTGTTGTTTTTTCTCCTAATGTATCATACAGGAGGGAGACATACCTCCTGTCCCTTTAACAGGTCTTTCCCGTTTCGACTTCATTTGGCTGCATAGGCTCCCAAAGCAAAGGGACCACCAAGCAGCATAAAGCAAGAAGAATTCAGTTAGACACAAATAAAGGCAGACCTCTTCCTGGCAAGATCTGACTGGGTGAGCATTGTCTGTGGTGGAAAATACTGTGTTTTCCTGATTGTGCAGACATCTCTGATTGTCCTCTTAAACCCTAACTGCCTGGGCAACACCGCCTCTCTCTCAACTGCTCAGTTTTCATGGTCAGCTTTGATGATATTTGGAAGGGAGTGTCTTAAACCTCTGTACAAATCTCCTCCACAATTACATGAATCCAGTCAGCAGTTCCCAGCATCTCTGGGATCTGGTACTAACAAAGAGCCTCTCTGGTATAGCCTTTAGGTCCTATGAAACACTTTTGTGTCTTGTGGAGCTATAAAAGCCTTAGCTCTTCTTGCATAGCAGGTTTTTTAAAAAAAATCTTACTAGATATTTTTATTAATTTACAAATAGAAGGTTTAGGGCATAGCTCAGCAGTGAAGCACTTACCTAGCATGTGTGAGGCCTCAGGTTCAATTCCAAGCACAGTACATTAAAAAAAAAAGTTACTGCATTTAAAAACTGGGTGTGATCACTCATGCCTAAAGTCATAGCATGTGAAAGGCTAAGGCAAGAGAAGTGCTGTGAGTTCCAGGCCAGTCTAGGTTACAGAGGGAGACCCTGTTTCAAAAAAGAAAATGATTTACAAGCGATTGATGGGAACATGCTGTGGCTAAGACTGTGAATGCTTGGTCTCAGAGGACCCAGCCCAGGGGAAGGTTCTTCATGGAAAACTGTGCAAAACAGCTTCTCTGAGGATCATACTCTAATTGCTTTCAGAGAAAAGCTTCCATTTTTTGTTAGTAGATAAATACAAAGGACAAATATCTAAACCTGGGTAGAATAATCGAGTGTTTTAATAGGTGGGTGGAGTAAACAGCAATTCAATGAGAGTAAAGACCTTCACAGCAGACTGATGGAAAGGGAATTTTTAAAACTGGGCAGGTCAGCCATACAGAGAAAGGTAAGTTTTCAGACAGAGTATGTTCACAAGATTAAAAACTGATGAAGTCTGAACGGACAAAACTGGGAAGGGAAGCAAGCTAGCTAGCCGAAAAGCAGGAGGTGAACCAGAAAATCATATCTTTCATATAGCTAATGTCGGTGAGAGAGGTGGTGGAACTCACAGAGGGCATTTATCATATTCCATAAAGCATAAAAGACAATATTAATATATTCTTAGTTTCTATGTAATAAGAAACTGTTTTAAATGATTATGGAATTAGCACATGGTGGAGGCAAAGAGAATTACCCAGGAATTATACAGTTGGCTCTATGAAAAGTTATATTTTTTTAAAACAAACTTAGAACTCTGAACACTTGAAGGCATCTAAAAGTCAAGGCTGTACCAGGCCCTTTAACAGCCAAAGCTCCTGCTGTCTACTTGGCGCCTATAAACTGGGTGAAAGCAAATCTTAGACAGTCTAATTTTAGGAGAGAGAAAGCAGGATTCAAAGATACATTTATCATATATGTGTCATATATATGTACATGTATATATACGTGTATATATATGTACGTATATATATAAAACGTATATTTGCAGTTCTGCGTTTGAACCACAGGCCTTGCACACACTAGGCATGGGCTCTGCTGCTGACATGATGACATACAACCTCAGCCACAGCCTGCTGATTAAAGCAAACTAAGACAGGGTGAATTGAGAAAAAGGCTAGAAAGAAATACAGCAGAAGGTAAAAAACACTTTTGTTGCACGTCGATAAAAGCGGTAGTCTTCACATTTTTTTTCTTGTATATTTGGATATTTGCAAATTTTTTGCAGTAGTATTTCCATTACTGTCAGAAAATTTAAAAAAAATAGGAAATCAGTGGAAAGTATGAATCTCACCACCAAAATGTCCGCAGACACAAAATGAATCCATTTTACCACTGGTGAGGCCTTAAGCTAGAGGAGAAGGTGATTCCCATAGAAGTGTAAAGGTATTTTATGCCCAATTAATTGAGAAGGCTTTGAACAAAAGTCAGGGCTCCAGATCAGGAAGGCTGAGCACAAGGAAGATTTGATAGACACGGGGAAACTGCAAGACCAATGGACACTCCTCAGCAAGAAGAGGCACTTGTGTGTAACGGCACAAAAAATATGCAAACTGGCAAAATGAGCTGAGACGGAGGGAAATGAAAAATGATTAGGAGGGAAACTGGCCTTGAACTATACAACAAAGAACCGCAAACAGAATTTTGTCTTCTCAATGCTGAAATCATTCAAATCCATTGGGACATCAATTTATGGAATGAAAACAGCACTCTGACTCCTGGTCAGATAGACGCCTGTGTTCCTGCCTTAAGTCATCAGTATTTGGTCTGTTTCATTACCACCATAGCGTTGACTTCACCTCCAAGAGAAAGCACATAGCCTGCTTTTATTCTCCCTAATTCACTTGCTCACTCAAATAGTCATTGATTTTTCTGAATCTGTAGCCCATCTGCTTGCAAAATGTTCATTGACTTCATGGGACAGAACAGTAAGTATTGGTTGATGTTAATGTACATGCATGCAATAAAACTGTCAGCCCAGTCATCTTCTGGTACCTGAGTATGAAGAGAAGGCAGGAGTAGACAATGAGGCATGTTGGAGAGACTGAAAAAAAAATATGCATGATGAGAGAGCCTGGCCTTGGGTCACAGAGAGACTTGCGTTCAAATCCTCACTCTACTACTCTATTTGGTTTCTATGTTTGATCAAATTATACTTTTGAGCTTCATTTATCTTCAAGCTGAGTACTGTATATTATTTCTAAGGTATGTTTTTTGAGAATCAAATGAAGTGTATATAAATTAGAACACGCCATAGTGGTGGGTCCAAAACAAACTCAACATGGTAAATAAGCAATATGATTGTCATCAGAAAATCAGTTTGATTTTTTAAAAGTTGTTCTTTAAACATATTTATTTATTTAATGTGTTTGTTATCATGTGCCTCTGTGTGTATGCACATGTGTGAAGGTCAGGAGACAGCTTTCATTTGGGAGTTCATTCTTCCACTATGCGTTCAGTCCTTGGGACTGAACTCAAGTTGGCAAGCTTGGCAGCAAGCTCTTTTCTTCACTCAGCATCTCACTGGTTTCTTTCCATCTATCCATCCATTCATTCATTCATTTTTTCAGCACTGGTGGTAGAAACCAGAGCCTTATGAATTAAAACGAAGATACTATACAATGAATTTTATCTCCACCTGTCTTCTCTTTATTAAGATATAATATGTTCGGCCTGGAGAAATGACTCTAGGGTTAAGAGAAAGTTTGCTGTTCTTTCACAGAACCCCAGTTAAGTACCCAGCACACATGAGGCCACTTAAAATGGCTTGTGCCTCCAGCTCTAAGGGATCCAATACCCTCTTCTAGCCTCACTCACATGAACATATACACAAATACAGACATACTCACACATGAGCACACAGAAGTACAAATCATCAAGAAAGCCAATATCTATATATTTTAGGGGACAACATGGTAACTTCATATATGTATTCAGCACTGAGTTATCATGGAATGGCAGTAGGCACCTCTCTCTCCTCAAGTGGTAATAAGTTCTGTGTTTGGAAAATTTACTGTTTTAATTACCTTGAAATTTACCCCAGATTGTCATAGCCAACAGCTCATTCCACCATGCTATAAAGTACTAAAATGAATTCCAATTTCTCCAAGTTTTCCTGTTCTTATAACAATGCCACCCACTTCTTCACACTTCCTGGTTTCTAGCAACGACTGTTTATCTTCTCTTCCACTATGAGGTAGACTTTTTGTTTGTGTTTTGTTGGGGGGGGTATGTTGACTACTACTGCTGTTTGTATTGTTTTGAAAAAGGTCTCATTCATTCTATAGCCCAGGCTGAACTGGAGCTCGCTGCACAGCCCACGCTGGCCTCAATTGCATGCACTCCATCCTCAGCTTCCCAAGTCCTTAGACAACCAAGGCATGAGCATCATGACGTGTTCCTGACTGAGTTCTACTTTCAAGTCACAACTCAGGAGTTAGAGCAAGGGCAGCTGTCATTCCTACACTGTAATTTGATAATGCATGCAGCTTAAAATTTTAACATGAAAAGAAAATTTTTAGTTTTCTTGGTCTGGGTCTAGTTTTATATTATTGATATGAGAATAATCTCATCCTCCCTAACGCAAGCAGAAAAACTCTCCCTTAGATGGTAAAGAGTTAATTCACAAAGCAAGGCACAAAAGGCTCAACATCATTAAAGCTACTGGCTTTATTAACAGGGTGTCTTTGGGGGAGGGCAGGCCAGAAGCTAATAGAAAGCAGCCTGATGGGACAACAGGGATGGTGAAGGAAAGAGCCCTCAGGAAGGACACTGGTGGCTGATAGGTGGCACTCCCTAAGTCCTCCTTGTGTTTCTTATTCCTGTGGTCAAGTACAGAGAGCATCTTGAAAGGAGCACCTTAAGAGAGGAGGGTTGATTTGGCCTCACAATTGAAGGGACACAGTCAATAATGCTGAGGAAATCCCGGTGGCCATAGAGGCTCAATAGGCAGTGTGTCACATCTTGCCCAAGTAAAGAGCAGAGAGCTGGACCTGGAGGGGAGCTCACTGACCCCAGCCCTTGCAGTCTGTCTGCCAGTGAAATATCACTTCCTCAGGTTTGGCAGCTTCCCAGAACAGAAGACCAGCCGGGGCTCAAACATGAATCTATAAGGAACATTTCACATTCAAACTATAATAAGCAGTTTTTGTTCACAGGACCAATGTGTAACTGAAAAGCCAGCAGTGGAGGTGCCTGTCTGGGTAAGGAATTTCCCCTCTTCATCCTAGAATCGGCATTGTTGACCCTGAGAGGAGTCTCTGATTCCCACTAAGCTGGGAATTTTCATGGATGTCTTTTAGGCCTTTTCCTTGTCTGCGGAGTCAAAGACTCCTGGCTGAGATTCCTTTAGCTCCACAGTGAGTTGCCCAGCTCAGTCATCCCCTCCACCTGGCTTTCAGTGATGAGACAGCTCACGGCATGCATATGCAAGCATGATCTCTCTTACGGTTTATTCCAGCAAAGTATAATCCATCTAAACTCTGTTCATTAAAAATCACAGATTTCATAAAATAATGTATTACTGTAGCTGAACATGCACATTCTTTTTGTCTGGCATGTGAATATTTTTATATGCTGACTTTATTTGTATAAAGAAACCACAGAGATCTCTGTTTGAAACCAAAAAAATTAGATTTAGTTTACATGTTTTTGTTGGAGTGTGGTGGTTAATCTCCACTGTCAGCTTAATGAGATCTAGAGTCACCAGGGAGATGGAGTGCTAGGCACATTTGTGGGGGGATATTTTCACTGGTTTAATTGATGCAAGAGGGCCTGCCCACTGTGGGTAGCACCAAACCTTGGGGTGGGATTTGGACTACACAAAAATGGAGAAAATGTCCTGAGCACAAGCATTCATCACACTCCCCCTCTTGACTACTGATGTGATGTAGCCACCCCCCTCAAGTTCCTGCTGCTTCCTGCCACGATGGGCTGCAACCTGGAACTACAAGCACAAAGAAATCCTTTCTCCCTTAGGCTGCTGTGTCAGGATACTTTGTCACAATGATAGAAAAAGAAACCAAGACAGGAAGGATCCACTTGAAAACTATCTTCTACTCTTGCTGTCTAAAGAACCAAAGGCAGCGGACTTCGGACCCACTACATGTTACAGTCTGCTGAATCTTTTTGTTGCTTAGGGGTTTCTCCCTAAATATCACCCTTCAATTTTGAGGTTCTTTTTTTTTTTTACCATTTCTTAAAATTATATCAAAGATCATAGCCAGATAAATGCTAATTACTCTAAATCACCAGGAAGTACCACTGACAATTTGGGACTAGAGCCCAACCTGCTCCCTCAACTGAACAGACATCCATCCCTGCCCTTTATGTTACCATGGTGATCAGTTTACTGATAGAATTAGATTGGAAAATGATGCTTGACTACTTTGCTGTAGAATTTAGAATTTCTAAAGTATTACACCAAAAGCATTGTCTTAATAGCTAATATTATATTCTACACAGTTGTATTGCTTTCAACATATTCTATTCTTTTAGGGCAGTGTACATGCTGGCTTATTTTATAAAATAAAACAATAAAAGAAGTATCTCAGAATCACAAAAGAGAGGAATATCTTTTATTTTTATGAAAAAAAAAAAACATTTTCTCCCAACAACCTATTAGTAAGACTTTTTCCATTTTGGCAATTTTGCCTTCTGCCTTTGACAATGAACATTAATATTAGCTAGTAGTATCCATTATGGATATGATCAGAGTATCAGACTGGGTATAGCTAAGTGTCAGAGGTTATATTTTCCATATATGTAGCCTGAATTAAAAGCCTAGGGCCATACTCACATATAAAAGTTATAATTGTATGGGTTAACTAAGATAATTCTGATGTCCATTTAGATCTTATTATAATTATTAGTTTTTGATAGCTTAGTAGATCAGTTATTTAAACTTAAAATATCATATTCTATATTAGATTACTAATGAAAATATGTCTAAAATAAAGATATCATTTGTAATACATTCCAAGTAAAATAAATGGTATTTCTACATATATAGGCATGTCAATGGCATGTGCTATCTTTAATATCATTTTTGGTAATAGGATGTGATTAATCACTGTTTGATCATAAGCATGACAGTGACCAAGGAAATTTTAGAGATGAGGACTGTAGGTCCTAAAGTAGTTGATTGACAATTTTTTCACTGAACCCTGATGGTGGTCCAGGATTCTAAAGATGGTGCCCCTGTATTCTTTTCTCTGGTTTGTTACTGTCAGTCCCTTCAGGAAAGCAATATGGTGGAATTAAGCAATGACTTGCTCTTGCCTGGCCTAATAGCATCACGATTTTGCTCCTCAGAAGCGAAGGGGAGTGTGCATAGAAACATGGGCAATTGGCACGTCCACTGGAGAGATGAAGTCATTAGCTGTCCATGGGCTCATTAAACCCTAATGGTGGTCATAATCATTGCTGTGATTTGGGAGCACTGCCTTCACCCCCATGAAAGGCTTTTTGTTTTGCAGTCTTCCTTTCATTCAGCTTCCTGAAATGCTATGCCAATTGATGTTTGCATGTTTCCAAGATGGCAACGAGCCTTCTAATTGCTTCTCCTACTACACTGTGTGCTGGCAGGAATGCACCCCACTTTCAGATCACTTGATACCTCCTGTCACCTTAGGGCTCGCCAGCACACATTCAGAGGCAATGGAATGCCAATTTTTTTCCTTCCTGGCATTCCATGAAAACATGTTGTAACTCCTTAAAGGAGAGAGGGATTTGGGAGTTTGATTTCTTTAATAATTCCCGCAGGGTTAGAGAGAGTTTAGCCTGTTGCGGGGAGGGGGGATGGGGGGCACTGGGTTATATCCCAGTAACATCACCCACACCACTACAAAAATTTGTTCTATTAATCATGATATCCACAACCATCAATAACAATAATACTGATAATAACCAAGTCTTCCTCCTATAGGGGTTGAGAGATTGAGACAATGAGAGCACTACAACTAATCAGTAAATTTTATGCTTGCTCTGCACCAGCAACATTTCAAGTATTCTCAATCGACTGGCTTGATTGTGTTCTTCCACGGCTTGTCAGAATGTCTACTGTTCTCTCCCTTTGTGGAGAAGAAATCCGAAGCCCATGGTTATGTAACTAGGTCATGGTAGAACCACCATTTGGTATTAAAATAACACATTTTTAAATTTAGATTGGTGTTGAAGCATAGACATTTTAGTTGTTATAGGTAGAGCCAAAGACTGTCTGGGAGAGTGGTAGCTTCTAGGAATTACTCTCAACCAGGAAAACAACAGGCAGTGATGAACAGTGAGTTAAATGCATGAAACCTTCTCTTACAATGGACTTCATTTCACCTCACTTTATCAACCAGCATCCTTTATAAAAGCCTTCATCCCATCCTACTTCATCAACCAGCATCCTTGCAGAAGCCCAACTGGGGCATTTTATGCCTCTACAAAAGAATGCATTCTCCTGGTTTCTTGCTCCATGCAATTCTAATTCATCTCTCCTTAACTGTGATTTGTGATGCCCACTCACATTCCAAGGCAAGAGTGTGCTACCATCGAAAGAATCCTTTTGTACAACACCAGGATAGGTAGGCAGCCAGCTGGCAGAAACAGACAGCAACTAACAGGAAGCCACACATCCAGTGACTCACGTTTTCATCTCTACCCAGGACCATAATTTTATCCTGAAATAAAGGCTTATTGAACATCATGACTTAGAAAACCACCCACAGGCAAAGCACCACACTTGTACACTATGTTTGAATTCGCAAGGTAGCTAAAACCATAATGTGACTTACTTTGAAATTCATCGTTTATCATTAGAAACTATGTAGGCTCCATAGTCATCAGAATGAGTTGTGGAGTTTAGAGGAAATGGCCTGTCAACCTAGAACAAAAACAAAACACCCAACAGTTCAAATTCGGCATGAAAAGATCAAGAGACCTGAAAGTACTTTAGTCTGCACATTAAGTGTTAGCTAAAGGGTTGGCTTCGGAATCTAGGGCTGACGGCAGCTACTAACACGGAGGAACACCAGGGAGCAGAACCACTGTGCTTGCAGAGTCTGGTGTTTGAAGAATCTGTTAAATGAAGAGAGCAAAGGCTACAAACCATTCCTGGAAATGAGCAACGTAACCAAACCCAGGAGGGAGGAGCCTGCTGCCACCCACCTGGGGAGACAGGTTAATCAGAAGATCAATTTCTCTCTTATCTTAGTCATTAGGCAGCCATTGATACCACCTGCTCACTTTAAACATACAAATACAAGGCAGGCATCAGAGAGCTGACGTCATGCTCCAAAAGCCCTCTCTTTCTGCAGAGTGACAGGAGGAGCAGGGTCCAACTCTGACCCCGAGAATCTGGGCATCTGCTCCTCTGGCAAACACAGGTGGGAGGGTGAATCAAAAATCGAGTCTCCAAGTGCAGGGAGTGGAAGATGGATATGCCAGAAGACAGGAGCTATCTT
>CABHPQ010153245.1:59106-79375 GCA_902168405.1 Peromyscus aztecus | reverse complement strand
TCTATCTATCTATCTATCTATCTATCTATCTATCTATCTATCTATCTCTATCTCTGCTTCCGTCTCTTACCTCTCTCCTTTCTTCCTGCTTTCCCTGTCTCTCCTCTCCCCTGCCCTCCTTGTTTCTTCTTCTCCCTCTGTTTATTTTTGTTGTTTATTTTGAGACAGGGTCAGGTTGGGCTAGAATTTGTGATCCTCCTGCCTCAGCCTTCTGAACAACTAGGATGATAGCCCTATGCTACCAGGCCCAGATGGTGGCTCAATGATTTTTCTTCAAATCTTTGCACTGAGTTCTGAGAGTCGGTTAGTCAACTTCTCTGAGCCTGTAAACGAAGGCTCACAATAGCTGCTGCCTGCGCTCATGAGTGGATGCCTGTGTAACCTGAAACAGAGGCGGCCTTAATCAGCCATCACAGTGATTTTATTAGTAGGGTCAATCCTGTAGTTGTTCAGTGCCACTGTTGTTGTTGTGTATGTGTGTGTGCACATGTGTGTGCATGTACAAGTGGAGGTCAGAAGACGAGCTTAGACATCATTCCTCAGGCGCTGTCCATCTTGTTTTCTGGGACAGTTTTGCATTGGCCTGGATCTTACTGATCCAGCAAGCCTCAGGGATCCACCAGTCACTGCCTCAGCTCATGAACTGCTTCCCCCAACACAACTGTGGCCAGGAAATAGTGAGTTCTTTACACTCTTTGAATCAGCCAAATTTCTACCTTGCTGCCTTTGCACAGGACTTTGCTGGGCCCTTAGCCTGCATGAGTCTGGCTGCAGGGTGTTTTAGAGTCCCTGCTATCTAACCCTTCTAAGGAAGTCCACCTCACAAGCACCATGAGGACTGGTCCTTGCATTGTCTTTTCTAGTGACTCCTTAGAACTTTCTGAAATTACTACTACTTTCTTAGAACTTTCTGAAATTTACTACTTGTAAAGTTTCTTGATCAAAGGAGCTTTTTTTAGGCTACTAGTGTACTTTTTAAAAAGATTTATTTTTATTATGTAAAATCACTGATTCTCAACCTTCCTAATTCTGGACACTTAATACAGTTCCTCATGTTGTACTGACCCCCAACCATAAAATTATTTCTGTTGCTATTTCATAACTCTAATTTTACTACTGTTATGAATTGTAATGTAAATATTTTATATGCAGGATGGTCTTGGGTGACCCCCCGTGAAAGGGTCCTTCGATCCCAAATGGTCACAACTCACAGGTTGAGAACCACTGTGTTAAATTGCAAGTATATGTGTGAATTTATGTGTGGGTATATGCATGTGAGTGTGGGTACCTGAGAAGAAGGTGTTAGATCCCCTGGAGCTGGAGTTACAGATGTGGCTGCTGGGAACAGAACTTGGGACATCTGAAAGAGCTACCAGTGCTCTTAATGGCCGAGCAATCTCTCTAGCCCTGACCAAAAGAGTCTGTGTTTTATTTCTGCTTCTTCAGCACTTCCAACAGTGAAGGCTCACCTAGACACTTTTTAAAATACTTAAAACAAGTTTTCTCTTTTTTTCCCTCATGACATTTTATTAGCAATTATTATAAAACTACCGTCTAATGAATTCTGTTACAATGAGACATTTATCCATCACATGCTTGAAAACAGAACTATGACAGCCATTCTGTAAAGGGGGCCCCTTAAGGTGCAGCACCTTTGTGCAGGGCACAACCTATTTGACCACAAGGGACAGCCTTGATCTCTCCTTCCAGACCTGAATTGGGATATGGTAGTTGCAGTATGTCTAGCAAACTGAAATGGATTTTTAGGGTTAAAGGCACTGTGTGGTGTGTGGTGTGTGGTGTGTGTGTGTGTGTGTGTGTGTGTGTGTGTGTGTGTGTATGTGTGTGTGTGTGTAAGTGGTGTATTTATAACTGTTATATAGTAACTAAATTCTGAAAAATGTCACTTGAGAACATAGAGAGATCACATATGCTAATTAAATACAATATACTATTAATGTTAATTCCACCTCCTTAGTTATTTATTTACTGTTTCATGAGGCAGGAGACAGAACTCAAGCCTGTAGCATGCTATACAAGCACTCTACCCCTGAACCACATCCCTAGCTTCATTTTTACTTTTTATTTTGAGATAGGGTCTCACTACGTTGCTCAGTCAACCTTGGACTTACTCTGTCTGGCTGTCTTAGGCTGGCTCTTGGACTTTCATTCTTCCTGACTCAGCCTCCCACTGAGATGACAAGTCATGCCCCACTTCCTTTTATTTTTTAAAAATTTCCTGTATGAAAACTGGAAAGCGAATGTAGAGGCTCAAGCTGCGTGTTCATCAAAGAACAGTGCCCTGGAACACGAACTCTGAAAATAAGGGTCCTGGCACTTAAGTCCAGGTAATCTGTATGGCACTTGATGGGCTGTGAGGCAGCTCAGTGGTAACGGTGCTGGCTGTCAGGCCCAATGACCTCATTTCAATCCCTGGGACCCACATAGTGGAAGAAGAGAACTGACTTCCACATGTTGTCCTCTGAGCTCCATACACACTCTATGACACATGTGCACACACATAAATAAAACATGTAAACAGAACTCAGTCATTTTTCTGGATAAATGGAGCTGCATCCAGTCCTTACCTGGCAGGAGTCCCTGCCCTCTTCATCACCAGCACAGAACATAGTCTTGTCTATCTGTCCGGGGTAGGAGTTTTTACACCTCTCCTCACTCAGCACAGTGACATTCAGGCACTGGAGGACTTTGGGGAAGTTATCTGTCAAACAAGAGCGTCGTGAGGGTGAGAGAGCATAACCGGGCAATGGTGGTCCAAGCTTGCTACCCAAACCCTAGGGAAGCTCTGACAGGAAGATGCGCAGTTCCGGGATAGCCTGGGCTATGTGGCAAGAGTTGGCTGGAAGAGCAGGCGTTCGGAGGAACCAGTGTACTCACTGTGGCTGCTGCTTGTTGTGCCCCAGCCAGACACGGTGCACCGGGTCCCCTGGGCGGGACACTCAGAAGCAATTTTGATGGGCTTCACTGAGTGAGAGTCACGGATTTTTCTGTTCATTTTGATGAGCATGAGGTCATTGGAGTGGCCAGGGTGGGAGTAACCAGGGTGGGGGATGGATTTAATTCCCTGGAACATCTGCTGCCCAGACTCGTAGACAGGTGACATGGAATGGTGGCCCAGACGGATTCTGAACACTCTGAGGAACAGGGCAATGATCAGTGCTGGCCCCAAACTCTGACCAGCTGTCCAAGGCAGTCTCAATGCCTGCTCTAATCCATCTTCAATCCAACTTCATCCCATCCCCAACCTCCCTCCCTCCCATCCTCATCCACAACTCAACCCTGTCCTTACCCAGCTCTATCCCAGCCTTAACCCCAACTCCACCCATTCTGAACCCAGTTCGACACCATCATCATCCTTAACTCTACCCCTAACCCTATCAATCTCTACCCTGTGTGCACCTCCATCCCATCACAGCTCCCAGCCCATGTGCACTCCGTTTCCATAGTAACTGTGACCTGAGTATGTGCCCTCCAGCAGCCTCCAGCAACCCAGCCCCTTCCCAACCTCATCTTTGTCTTCATAGGTCCCAACCCCACCTCCATTCCAAACCACTCCACATGCCTATGTCTATGTAATCTTTATCATTTCTGTTTCTCTCCTTACCTCTTTCCTTACCTCTACTGCAGTCTCTTTATCTATCTCCACCCCTTTCAGCTTGCAGTTCCGTCTATCCCTACCTCCCAGGCCCAGATGATCCCTCCACTAGTGTTAACTCCATCCTCATACTGTTGGCCCCATCTGTCCTTCCATCCTTCCATCCTTTTTCCAAACTCCCATCCACCCACGAATCCATTCGTCGGTCAGTCCATCCATCCATTCACCCACCCACCCGCCCACCCATCCTTCCTTCTACTCGTCTTCCTTCTTCCATCTTTCCATCCATGAACTTATACAGTCTTCCTTCCTTCCTTCCTTCCTTCCCAGCCCCCTCCCCAGCTCTCTCCTCCCCTGCCTCCTGCCTCCAGCTCTCTCTCATCCCCTCCTCTCCAGCTGTACTCACGGCTTTCTGCAGTGCGCTGCTGTGAGAAGCCACTGTGGGTTGATCAGCACCGCCCCACAGTACAGCTTGTTGGGTCCCAGCAGCAGAGCACCCTGCCATGGCTCCGCATCCTTTTCGCAATCTGACCCATTCACAATGCGAGAGCTGCTATCTGACCGGTCCCCTGACTCGGACTCCTTGCTGAGGTCTCTGTTAGTCCCAGAGGGCCGGTTGCCAGAGTTGTCACAAGAGGAAAAATCGTCAGCAAGAACAGGCTCTGGGAATAGAGAATGGGTGGAGAATGGGCTTGAGGTGGGCCTTGGACTCGGGAAAGGGGCCTAGAAGCAGGGGTACTCTTAGAGTCAGGAAATAGAGCAACCAAATTGTCTCACCTGGCGCCCCAGGCTCTAAGATAAGAAATTGGAACCAGGACTGTGGAGGTGAGGCCAGGGGTTACAGGACTGGGTGAGGACTGAAGGACTGAGTCCTGTAGTGTAGACAACAGAGCTGTGGGATAAGGCCAGGACTGCAAGGTGGGGTCAGGGCTATAGAAGTAGGACTGAGACTGTGGAGGTGGGGCCAGGTCAGTCAGGTGTGGCCCTCTCTGTAGGGTGGGCCTCAGAGCTGTGTGGGCAGGGCCAAGGCTGCAGGGAAGGAGCTTGTAGAACAAGTGGGAACCGCAGCTCAGCCAGGGAGTTGGGGGTTAGGACAGATACCCAGCTCCAGTGGACTCCCAGGACTTTGTGAGCCTCAAGGATTCCTGACACTGTTTGGAGCTCTGTTGGTGATATCCGAGGAGGAGGAGGAGGAAGAGGAGGAGGGTACCCTGGGGCACAAGAACCCTTAAAGGTAGAGCAGGCTTGAGGTTTGGGACCTAGTTTCCAGAAGTGGATCCAAGCCAAGCCCAGTGTCACAAGCCTGTCACCCACCTATTCAGGAGGCTGAGGCACCAGGACAGCAAGTTTAAGACCCGGGAGCCTGGGGACTAGGGAGAGGCGAGGTCAAAGTCACTTGGGGTGATCAGTTCCACAAAGAACCCTAACTTTGGAAGGGGAGGTGGAGCTGAACTCTGGAGCCACCCACAGCAAGGTGGAGCCTAGTGAAAAGGGTACGCTCTGGGGGTGAGAACTTAGTTGAAAACAGTGGGGGGAGTCAGAGCTCTTCGGTGGAGTTTGGGGAGGAGGACAGAAAAAGGAGACTCTGGAAGGGTACAGCAAGGCTCACTCTCTGAATTCCCACACAGACCTGTATGCATTCTGTCACCCCACCCCTCGCATGCCAGTCACTGGTCATGTTCCTGCTAATGACCCAGAGAAGGGAGGCCTCAGTGCTCTATGCACCCATAGTCACGTCCCAGGGAACACATGTATCACGTCCAAATGCACCTGTTCCCATGAGGGTCAGGTGGTCATCCCTCAGGAGCTCATACACCTGACCAGCATCAGAGTGACAGGCATGTATATGTGGGTGGGAATACCGTACACACACACTTCTGCACATGGGAATGCTGACATGTCACACTCAAAGCACATTTATATTGATTCCCAGCTTGGCACAGTGCAAGAGAATCATCCCAGTAGCTACCTTCTATAGTGACTTCTCACTCAGTTCTTCGAGGCGGGGTCAGGAACCCTAGATACAGCTACCTGAGCACATATTCAGCTGCGCTCACAGACCCCGAAATGTAAAGTTCCACCTGTCACAGGATCACAAATACTGTCACAGACACAACCTCACCCATGAAAGGGGCTACCTGCAAACACAAGGGTCATATATTTTCACAGTGGTGAGCGGCGCTGCACGGCATTCCAGACTGGGGTGCAGAGGAGACACACCAGGCCGAGTGCACAGCAGCATCCACACCAGCCTGGAAGGTGCACTCACTCGGATGCAGCGCCAGACACGATCTGCAGTGCATGGACACCCAGCCGCACAGAGTCTTGGAGGGTCGGTAGCATCTGCCACGTACAATCGCTTGACAGGGGGGAGGCCACACACAAGCTGGTCACAGTTGCTCACACCTGTAATCCCAGAACTTGGGAAGCTGAAGCAGGAGGATTGACCAGAGTTCAAAGCCAGACAGGGCTGCAGAGTGAGTTCCAGGAGAGCGTGGGCTATACAGCAGGTTCTAGGCTAGCCTAGGCTACAAAGTGAGATTATGTCTCAAAAACTAAAAATAGGGGGTCTGAAAAGAAGGCTCAGCAGTTACGAGCACTGGCTGCTCTTGCAGTGGACCTGGGTATGATTCCCAGGATCCACATGACGGCTCCCAACCACCTGCAACTCTAGTTCTGGGAGATCTGAAGCCTATTCTGGTCTCCTCGAGCACCAGACATGCTTTAGGCAAAATTCATACAAATAAAATAAAATAAATAAATAAACTGAAACAAACCAACAATAGCAAAAACACATGAAGGCACACAACAGCAATCCAAGCCCTCAGGAGGTAGGTATAAGAGGACTGGCCACAAGTTCAAGGCCAGCCTGGTCTAGACAGTGAGTTTTAGACCAGCCTGGGCTACACAGTGAGACTCTGCCTTAAAATAAAATAAAATAAAATAAAATAAAATAAAATAAAATAAAATAAAAGCCATTCCCTCCTCCCTCGTACATATGCAGCCAAGGGGCCCACATTCAATTGTGTGACCACACAGACACACACACACATTCACCTGGCCCCAGAGACACACCCAGTGGTCCACAGAGGCAGTCCCCCACACACACTTAGGGATTCTGGTTACCTGAGACCCCCAGAACCAGAGTTGCCATCAGGGTAGCCATTGTCCACTTCCATGGATGTCCTGCACTCGCCATGACCACGCCACACCTGGTAAGAAATAGAGGCCGGGGCTAGATGGTTCTGCAGAGGCCTCGGTGGTTCTGGGAGTCTTGACCCACTTTCCTCACCTTCTCTGCCCAGCTTCCCTAGAAGAGATATGTCACAGGGGGGTGACAGCCCCACCCTTAGCACCCAGGGACCGCCATGGAGGGGAGGGCTGCAAGCACCTTCCAGTCCCTGTGAGTGCGGATAGTGAGGAGAGGCAGGGTGAATCCAAGATAAGACAGAGCCAGCCCTGGGCCCCTCTCCCCTCTCGCCTTCTGAGGTCCCTGCCCAGGGCTCACCTGCCACTGTCCCTGGTCCCCTGGGCAGTGGGTGGTGGGGTCTGGCTCCCAATATAGCTGCAGACTTCTCAAGCTGGCCTGGGCTTTCCAGCACCTCCTCCTCTGCTCTGGCACCTGGTGATATAACCACCCACTGGTCCCCGGGGCACATTCCCTGGCAGTGAGGTTCCTGTCAGTCTGGGCCCTAGCACTCACTCTTCCTGTCTCCCCTCCCCTCCACCCCCAGAACACCCCCCACCCAGTGCCTAGTGCCACTCCCTCCCTCCCTGGCCCCAAGGATGGGGAGGGGTCCTCAGGGCCGGCCATGCCCTCCTCCTCACACCTGGCTTCTCCCCAGCCCAGAGGTGCTTTTCTGGATCAAGGATTTCTAACTTTTCCCCTGTGTCCCATTCACTCACCCATTCCATCTCTGTCTCTTTTCTCGTCACTTCCATCTTGTCTGTTGCTAAAATTCTTCTACCTTGTGATCTAGCTGTCAGTCCTCGTGGGACCTTTCAGAGTCTGTCATCATTTGACAATGAATCTGTCAGCCTGTCTTTCCCCGTCTCTCTGTCCCTACCTCCTGTGCACCCTGATCTCTCTCTGTCACTGATTCTCTTGGTCTCTGTACTGTCTCTCCTTTTCTCTTTATGTCTCTCTCTCTCTGTGGCTCTCTTTCCCTGTCTGTCTTTCTTTTCTAGCTCTCTCTGCCTCTCATCTCTCTCTCTCTCTGAATATTGATTCCCTGTCCCTTTCTGTTGCTGTATCCCTCTCCCCGTCATTTGGGCAGGAGAGACAAGGCCATTTCCAATAGAAACCCAGGACCCATTCCCACCCCCCATACTGGGTCCCAGGCCAAGGGTCAGCAGGAGGCAGGGAAGCAGGCTGCCCCCACCAGGTGCCCTGGTCCAGCTGGCACAGCCGGACATGGATGACACAGTTGGGCAGGGCAACCTGTTAATGGAAAAGAGGCCAAGAGCCAGGGCGAGAGGTGGGTGGCGCCTAGCGCTTTGGGAAGTGGGACACTGGATGGCAAGCAGAGCACCACCCTCCTGTCTGATCCTGGCCTTCTGGCAGCCTCTCTCGCCTTCTTCTCTGTCCTGATCTTCTCTGTCCCGTTCTCACTCCAATTCTCCAGGTCTCTGTCCCCACAGGGAGGCAGGAGCCCAGCATCTATGCACCTAGTTAGTGCCAGACACAAACCTGCTTCACATGAAATGACAATCATGAAGGTGTGCAGATTCCAATAGAGGTGTTAGAGCCTGGGGTGGGCTTTACTGCACGGAGAAAAAAAGCCAAACAACAAAACCCACATTGAGGTTTAATGTGATTCTGGGAATTTCTATTTCATATATTAAAGCTACAAAATCAGCAACCCATTTCTCTTTGGCATTTTTTCTGACTTATATGTTCTCTTAAATTCAGCTTGCAGTTGTTAAATGTTTTATTTTTAAAATTTGTATTATATTATATTTTATTTACTTATTACTTTATCATTCTAAGTATTTAATTTGGTGTTGTGTATGTATGTGTGAATGTGCATACTTCAGTGGAGGTCAGAGGACCGCCTGCGGGAGTTGGTTCCCTCTGACCACCACGTGGGTCTCAGAGACCAGCCTGCAGTCATCAGGCTCAGCAGCAAGCGCTTTTACCTGCCGGTGGTCTCCTCAGCCGCTTTTTGTTTGTTTGTTTGTTTGTTTATTTGTTTCTTGAGATAAGATCTCATGCCATAGGCCAGACTGACCCCTAATTCATGGCAATCCTCCAGCCTCAGTCTTCCAAGGGCTGGGATCACAGGTTTGAGCCACCACATTTAGATACAAACCACATTTTTTTTTTTTAGACAAGATTTCACGCAGCCCACATAGTCTTAAACTCCCTACACAGCTGATGGCCTTGACTCTCAGACCCTCCAGCCCCCACCTCCACAACTTGTTTGATGAGGTGTTTTGGATCAAATCCAAGGCTTCATGAATAACAGGCAAGAACTTCCAACTGAGCTACATAATACCTCAGTTGCTTTAATTCTAGCAATATCTTATTCCTTTTCAAAGTTTTTAATGTGTATGAGTGTTTTGCCAGTTTGTCTGTATATGCAGCATGTAGGTGCCCATGGAAGCCAGAAGAAGAAGCCCCATTCCCTGGAACTGGAGTTACAGACAGTTTTGAGCCACCGTGTGGGTGCTGGGAATTGAACCTGGATCCTCTGGAAGAGCAGCCAGTGCTCTCAACTGCTGAACCATCTATCCAGCCCCTCGAGAGATCTTTTTAAAAAATATTTTAAGTTTATTGAGAATTCCATTCATGTGTCCAATGCGTTTTGATCGTACTCATCCTTACGCTTCAACTCCTCCCAGATCCCCCCACATCTCCCTCCCCAAGTCTTGTTTGGTTTTTAAATGTTTATTCTTCTCTCATACAATACCTCCCAACTGCAGTTTCTCCTCCCTCCACTTCTCCCAGTTTACCCCACCTCCTCTGTCTCTCCCAGATCCACTCATGTCCCGTCCCGCCCCCCCCATCCTTCCCCCAGAAAAGAGCAGGCTTCCCAGGGATATCAACTGAACACAGCTCAACAAGATACTATAAGACCAGGCACAAAACCTCACATCGAGGCTGGATGAGGCAACCCAGAAAGAGGAAAAGGGTCCTCAAAGCAGCGAAGAGAGTCAGAGACACCTCTATTCCCACTGTCAGGAGTCCCCCCAAAACACCAAGCCAACAAACATAACGTATGTGCAGAGGACCTAGCACAGACCCATGCAGGCTCCCTGATTGCTGCTTTAGTCTCTGTGAGCCCCCAAGAGCCTTGTTTAGTGGACTCCACAGGCCTTGCTCTCTGGGTGTCCTTGACCCCTCTGGCTCCCACAAGTCCTCCTCCCCCTCTTACATGGGGTTCTCCAAGCTTCAGGAGGGACCCAATGGAGACCTCCAACTTAGGCTCTCTCTCCACCTAATGTTTAGCTATGAGTCTCTGCATCAGCTCCCATCTCCACTTACCTGGTCCATTGGTCCATCCACAAAATATATTCTATTTCCCCCTCCCAGGTAGATATATGTGTCCCCACTTGAGCCCTCCTTATTACTTAGCATCTCTAGGTCTCCGGTTTGTAGCATGGTTATCACTTACTTAATAGCCAATATCCACTTGAGTGAGTACGTATCATGTTTGTCTTTCTGGGTCTGTGTTACCTCTCTTAGGATACTTTTTCTAGTTCCATCCATTTGCCTGCAAATTTCATGATGTCACTTTTTTAACAGCTGAGTAATATTCCATTGTGTAAATGTACCACATATTTTTTATCCATACTTCAATTGAGGGACATCTAGAAATAGACATTTCTGGCTATTGTGAATAAAACCTCTATGAACATAGTTGAGCAAGTGTCTTTGTGGTTGGATGAATATGCCCAAGAGCAGTATAGCTGGGTTTTGAGGTAGATCAATTTCCAGTTTTCTGAGGGACTGCCATGTTGATTTCTAGTGTCTGTACAAGTTTGCACTCCCACTAGCAATGGAAGAGTATTTCTCTTGCTCCACATCCCCACCAGCATGAGCTGTTAATTGTGTTATTGATCTTAGTCACTCTGACAGGTGTAAGATGGAATCTCAGAGTAGTTTTGATTTGCTTTTCCCTGGTGGCTAAGGATGTTGACCATTTCTTTAAGTATTTCTTGGCCATTTGAGACTCCTTGGCCATTGAGAATTCTGTTAGATCTGTACCCCATTTTTTAATTGGATCATTTGGTTTGTTGATGTCTGGTTCTTTCAGTTTTATATATATATATAGCCTTCTACTGGATGTGGAGTTGGCAAGAATCTTTTCCCATTCTGTAGGCTGCCATTTTTCCTATTGATGGTGTCCTTTGTCTTACAGAAGCTTTTCAGTTTGATGAAGTCCCATTTATTAATTATCAAATTAAGTGTCCGTGTTATCAGGATTCTGTTCAGGAAGTTGTCTCCCGTGCCAATGTGTTCAAGGCTATTTTGCACTTTCTCTTCTATCAGGTTCAGTGTAGCTGGTTTTATGTTGAGGTCTTTGATCCACTTGGACCTGACTTTTGGGCAGGGTGATAGATATGGATCTATTTGCAATCTTTTACATGCAGACATCAGTTAGAACAGCACCATTTGTTGGGGATAATTTCTTTTTTCCATTGTTTATTTCTGGTTTATTTATCAAAAATCAGGTGTCTGTAGGTGTGTGGATTTTTGTCTGGGTCTTCGATTTGATTCAGTTGATCAACGTGTCTGTTTTTATGCCAATACCACATGGTTCTTATAACTATAGCTCTACAGCACAGCTTGAAATCAGGGATGGTGATACCTCTGGAAGTTCTATTATTGTTCAGGATTATTTATTTATTTATTTTTAGCTATCCTGGTTTTTTTTCCATATACAGTTGCATTTTGTCCTTTCAAGGTCTAAAAAATTGTGTTGGAATTTTAATGGGGATTGCATTAAATCTGTAGTTTGCTTCCGGTAGATGGACATTTTTACTATGTTAACCCTACCAATCCATGAGCATGGGAGATCTTTCCAACTTCTGATATCTTCTTCAATTTCTTTCTTCAAATCCTTAACATTTTTGTCATACAAGTTTTTCACTTGTTTGGCTAGAGTTACACCGAGATATTTTATATTATTTGTGGCTGTTGTGAAGGGTGCTGTTTTCCTGATTTCTTTCTCAGTCTATTTGTAATTTGTGTATAAGAGGGCTACTGATTTTTTTTTAGTTAGCCTTATATCCAGCCACTTGACTAAAGGTGTTTATCAGCTGTAGAAGTTCCCTGGTAGAATTTTTGGGGCCACTTATGTATGCTATCATATCATCTGCAAATAATGATACTTTGACTTCTTCCTTTCCAATTTATATTACCTTGATATCCTTTTGCTGTCTTATTGATCTAGCTAGAATTTCAAGTACTATATTGAATAGATATAGTGTCTCATAAGTTTGGGTATATTATGTAATCATTTTCATTGAATTCTAAGAAGTCTTTAATTTCTTCATTTGTCTTGACCACATTTTCATTCAGTAGAGAGTTGTTCAGTTTCCATGAGTTTGTAGACTTTTTGTTGTTTCTGTTGTTGTTGAAATCCTTTAATATGTGGTGGTCTGATAGGATGCAGGGCATCATTTCAGTTTTCTTGTATCTGTTGAGACTTGTTTTGTGTCAATTTGGACTTGTTATGTGGTCAATTTGGAGGAGGTTCTGTGAGACACTGAGAAGGTATCTTTGTGTGTTTGGGTGAAATGTTCTGTAGATGTCTGTTGGTCCATTTGGTTTATAATGCCTGTTAGCTCCAGTATTTCTCTGTTTAGTTTTGCCTGGATAACTTGTCCACTGGTGAGAGTGGGGTATTGAAGTCTCTCATCATCAATGAGTGATTTAAGTTCAGTAATGTTTCTTTTACATACATGAATGCCCTTGTTTTTGGAGCATAGATGTTAAGAATTGAAACATCAGTTTGGTGATGGTGGTGGCACACGCCTTTAATCCCAGCACTTGAGAGGCAGAGGCAGGTGGATCTCTGTGAGTTTGAGGCCAGCCTGGTCTACAAAGTGAGTTCTGGGACAGTCAGGACTGTTACACAGAAAAATTCTGCCTTGAAAAAAAAAAAGAGAAGAAGAAATAGAAGAATCGAAATATTATCTTGGTTGGTGGATTTTTTTCTTTGACAAGTATGAGGTGTCTTTGTCTCTTTTGATTAATTTTGGTTTGAAGTCTATTTCATTAGATATTAGAATGGCTACATGAGCTTGCTTCTTAGGTCCATTTGCTTAGAAAACCTTTTTCCAGCCCTTTACTCTGAGGTAATGTCTATCTTTGATGTTGAGGTGTGTTTCTTGTAAGGAGCAGAAGGCATGGATCCTGTTTTTGCATCCATTCTGTTAGTTTGTGTCTTTTCACTGGGGAATTGAGCCCATTGATATTGAGAGTTATCAATGACCAATGATTGTTAATTGACTGGAGACAAGCCCTGCATTTTCCCATTACACAGATACAGGACAACAAACGATACAGCTAGCTCTCCCAGAACGTGACAATTATCCCAATTTCTTCAGGGCCCACTAAAGATGCCATCACTCCCAGACAGTGGGAGGTAATTTTAAGAATATGATGCTCACATTCCCAAGAGGTGGATTGGGTGATTTTTGGTCATTCAGTGGGTTATGGATATTTATCATCATTGGGAGGAGTTGGTTACAAGTTGTTATTGGTAATGGTAAGGAAAAAGTCTGAACAAAGGAGATTAGATTCAGGGATCTTGTTCTGAAAAGAAAAAGGGGGAAATATAGAAGATATAGAAATGATAGGATAAAAGGATAGATTATTGAATCTACTTTTAAACCAAAAAAGCAACCACTAGTCTTAAATATTTTACATTGGTATGGATTGTTGTGTATTGATACCAATTTGAGGTTATTTTCGTTAAGCTGTATGTATGTTTCTACTCTTGTTTAAGATATTTTTGTATATTGATACAAATTTAAGGTTATTCACTCTTGCTCAAGGTATTGTACCTATACAGCTCATTTAATAATGTAATGTAAGTTTCTAGTCCTTGAAAGTTATTATTACAAACTATTTAGAATAATAAAGAAATGCAGGTCAGTAGTTAGTCACCTATTACAAAATATTTGTAGTCATGTTAGGTATGTTTTCAAGCTCAAATAGATATATTTTAGATAAACAGGTGGTCTTCAAATACTTCAGAGATCTACAGAATATGGCATTTAAGATGTTTTAATAACATAAGGGTTTTTTTATGACAATGAAACATGCAGCACCAATCTACTTCAGAGAAGATGATAGGCATCAAAGAAACTCCATGTGGAGTTCACTTTCTTTGTGGCAAAAATTAACCACTAGACAAGAAACTGCCCTTGCCTCAACTGCTGACAGTATGCTTTCCAAATCAGACAAGCAGGGCACAAAAGAAAATGACTGCCAAACTTCGCCAAGACAAGGAGGAACAGTCCTTCAAAAAACCTGCTTCAAAGAAAAGTCTGTCAGATATTCCAGACCTGTAGGCTGAAGATGGATGCTCCAACCTTACAGAGGAAACTTGGGTGACCAGGAAGTCAGCTATTTATGTCATTTTTAATTTTGGAAATTGTTTGCTCTGCACTTCCTGTTTACTCAGGTAATTTTATATCCTTCTCAGGTCTTTGATGAAGTTGAAGACTAGATAGTTATAGTTTGCCTTATTATCAAATTCATTAAAGAAATTTAAAAAAGAGGTGTAAAGTGTACAAGGTTGAGAGACATACAAAGATAGTTTTGGGGTGGTAATACAAGTTAGGATGGAAAGTGAATTAGGTACAACACTTTGAACTCACCAAGATAGGATAGATAATGGAGTATTTTCTCTGAATTTTTCAAATGCAAATGAACTGGACATTGTTAATGTAATTCTTGCCTGTATATATTGTATATAGTTATTGTACTTATTGTATATAGTTTTACTATGTTAGTTAAAATCTTCTCTTTTTATTTAGACAAAAAGGGGGAAATGTTGTGTGATATTTTGATTGCATTTTGACAAATAAAGCTTACTTGGAGTCAGAGTGCAGGGCCAGTCACTAGCTGATGATAGAGGTTTGGAGGACTGTAGAGAGAGGAGACAGGAAGTGGTAAGGTGGGGCTGAGAGAGGATCTCAGGCTTTTTGACAGAGAAATGAGAGAGGCAGGAAGCAACTGGTGGCTGCTCCCTGCTCTCTGATCTTTCGGGTTCTTACCCCAGTATTTGACTCCTGATTTTTATAAAGATTAATTAGATTAATGCTTCACAGGATTTCCTCAGTTTGTATTGTATTTATTGCTTCTATTTTCACTTTCAGGTCTTGAAGAGTTTTATTCATTTATTGTTTCCTTCAACTGTTTGTCTTTTTCTTGGCTTTCTTTAAGGGATTTATTCATTTCCTCTTTAAGAACCTCTATTATCTTCATAAAGTTGGCTTTAAGGTCTTTTTCTTGTGCTTCAGCTGTGTTGTAATATTCCAGGCTTGCTGTAGTAGGATATCTGGGCCCTGGTGGTGACATATTGCCTTGGAAGTTGATTGTGTTCTTGCACTGGCATCTGAGTTTGGGGTGATTATAGGTCTAGGTGACAATTTCTGAGTTTGTCTTTGTTGGATGGGTGTTTTGTTCCTTGGTTTCTGTTTCCTCTCTGGTTTTCTGGCTGATGTGGCCTAGAATTGAGCAGGGGGTCTCCACCCAAGTTGAGGACTGGACTTCTGGTGGCTGATGTCACTTCTGATGGATCAAGGGGTCTCTGCCCAAGTTGGAGGCTAGGACACGGCATTGAGGAGGGATAGAGGGACTGAGTATAGGGTGGGGGGCACTAGTGGAATTGGAGGGGGGCAATGGGTGGGCAGCCTATCTGGACATCTGGTTGCTGGTGTGGCCTCTGGTTGAGCAGTGGATCTCCACCTGAGTCAGCAGCTGGGTCATGGTGAGGAAGTTCCTGATGTTTATAGAGTATTGTTTGAGACTGCCTGGTTGTCATCATTTTATCCTCCCATCCACTCAAAATGTCAGCTGCTTTTCCCATTGTGAATTGTCTATAAAATTAAGATTTCTTTGGTTCTTAGGTTGAAGCTCTAGCAGAGGACTTTGCCAACATGTACAAAGCCCCAGGTTCATTTCCCAGTGTGGTGGTTTGATTAGGTATGGTTTCCATAGACTCGTGTGTTTCAATGCTTGGCCCACAGGGAATGACACTGTTAGATGGTGTGGCCTTGCTGGAGGAAGTGTGTTACTGTGGGGGTGGGCTTTGAGTTCTCAGCCAGTTCACTTCCTGTTGCCTGTGGATCAGGATGTAGAACACTCAGCTCCTTCTTCAGCACCATGTCTGCCTGCATGCCGCCATGCTTCTTGACATGATGATAATGGACTAAACCTCTGAAACTGTAAGCCAGCCCCAATTAAAGATTTTCCTTTATATGAGTTGCTGTGGTCATGGTGTCTCTTCACAGCAATTAAAACCCCAACTAAGACAGAATCCAACACCACACATAAAACTGAGCATAGGGGTACATTTTTGTAATGTAAGCACTCAGTAGGTGGAGGCGGGGGTCAGAAGTTCAAGGCCATCCTTGGCCGAATAAAGAGTTCAAGGCCAGTCTTGTCTCAAAAACTACGAAACCTTTTTAAGGTTCTACCTCTCAGCTCTGACCCTGTTCTCACAGAGTCACCCCCAGTTTCCCCTGCCTGGCCCTCAGTCACATCATCTTCTGTTGACCGATGTCTCCAGTCTGTCACCTTTTCTCCTGCCTAAAATCCCAGCTTCCAATGTCTGGTGTGGTCCCCAGAAGCTCTTGCACCTAGGCTTTCCATTACCGCTTGTGCTACCCACCCAGCCTCCACACCCAGACACCTTCCTTTAACTCTCCCAGTTCCAGCTCCACCCCTTCTCTCCCTGCGACATCACCAGAACTCCTCCCACACCTCACAGTTATGACCTCTTCCCTTTGGCTCCCTGCTTGTGGCTGCTCTCGAACTCTCCGTGTCTTCCTATGACCTTCTGGAGAAAGTCCTCATCTCAGATGCTGGTACCTGAGGTCCCTTAGGATGCTTACCTCCCGTCACTCTTGCCCTACAATAATGTCACAGTCCTCGCACCTCCTTTTTGTTTGTCTGTCTGGTTTTCCCGTAACTTACTATGTAGACCAGGCTGGCCTTGAACTCACAGAGATCCACCTGCCTCTGCTTCCTGAGTGCTGGGATTAAAGGCGTGCACCACCACACCCGGTTTCGCCTGCTTATTTTTGCTGTTACTGAAGTGACTAAGGTAACAAATGCCATCTCGTCCTGACTCCATCCATGTCTGCTTAGACTCTTCTCAGTCCTCTACCTTCCTCCTCCACCAACAGTCATGTCCGTCTTGGCATTACATTTGGAATTTCCATGACCCTGACCATGGTCCAGACGTATTCACTAAAATAGTTAATATTTATACAAACTAAACATAAACAAAAATAACCAAAAAAGGTATAAATCAAAATTAATTGTCATATTGTTTCTGAAATTACTACTGTGTTCAGCCAAAAATATGTTGCAAGGTTACTCTGACCCTCATCTAATATAGATGTAATTGTGTTTAGTCCTTCATACTGAGCAGTGGTGGCGTGCACCTTTAATCCCAACACCTGGGAGGCAGAGGTAGGTGGATCTCTGAGTTTGAGGCCAGCCTAATTTACTTGGAAAGTTCCAGGTTAGCCCGGGTTCCACAGAGAAACCCTGTCTCAAACAAACTAACCAACAAACAAATACAATCAAACCAAACAACAACAAGAACACTGTACCCCTGAGCTTTGGTACCAAGAGTCTCTCCGAGGCGCTAGCCCACTCTTGAGCTCTGATTCAAAATAAAGGACTCTAATTTTGGTGTGGTGGCCCATAGTTTTCTCACCTGTACTATAACACTACAGAAAGAGTTTGAGGGAGATTATCTCTGAGAGGCTAGAAGGAGGCAGAGGAGTCCAGGGAGGATGTCCAGTTGGGTTCTAAAGCAGTGGGCAAAGCTAGGCTTCCAAGGAACAGAAATGGAAGAAAGCAAAGCAAAGCGCCCTTTGTGTGCATTTTTCTGGTGGAAGGGAATGAACACTTACTCCTTGTCCTTGAAGTAAGTGCTGTTACCCACTGAGCAGTTCTCCAGCCCCGTAATCTCCCAATCGTACCGATGAGAACATTCACACTCTAAAGGAAAGCACATCCCAAGGGTGCCCAGACAGTACGCGGCCACACTCGGATTCCTTCTGCTCACCACACCTGTGAGGTTGGACTGCAGCCTGCACCCTCCCTGGGATGCAAGGATTGAGCAGAGTATATTTAGCAATGATCTGTTCTCTGTGTCACTGCGTTTATTAAGCATCAGTGTCAGACCTGGGCATCTGAAGACTCTGAGAGTAGGGTAGGGTCTCAGGGAGAGAGAATCTGTAGCCAGCTAGGGGGAGGGGCTTTCATAGGTCAGGAACTGGATATCTCATGTCAGAGCCACTTGTTTTTGATGACGTTTTGGATCCATCTGGTATGGATGCAGACATCAGTGTAAACTCCCGGCTTCTTCTTTGATCCACAGGGCATGTCACCCCATGACACGAGGCCTCGGAGATGATCTCCACATACCAGGGGACCTCCAGAATCACCCTATGTGGAAGAGAGAAAATCAGAAACTCACACAGAAGGAGGAGGGAGAGGCAGAACGGGAGGGGGCAGAATGGGAGAGTTAGAGATACTCAGAGGCGGAAGGAAAGACTGATGTGGTGGTACATGCCTGCTATCTCAACTACTCAAGATGCTGAGGCAGGAGGATTGCAAATTTAAGGCTAGGTTGTGCTATGTAGGAAGACTCTGTCTCAAAGTAAAAGAGGGATGAGGGTATAGCTCACCAATAAAGCACTTGCTGAGCATGCATAAGAACCTGGATTCAATTCCTGGTAAAAGACAGAGATAGATGAGGTGCTCAAGGACACCAAGTTTCATAAAGGTATAGGTGGGAGAGAGGATGTTCAGATAAACCATTCATCCTGGAGGGAAGGTTGTTAAGACCCAGTATGCTCTAAGGAGGGTTGAAACATTCCATCCTACAGCAAAGATGCTTAAAATTCAAAAAACAAACAACTCAAAGGCTTCAGGAAGCTCCTAAAACTGACCAGATGCACTGGGCCCCTCCTTCTCCAAGTATGTATAAGCAGTAAGGACTATTAGAGTCACTCAGTTTTCTGTGAGCTGCCTAGAAGGGTCCCCGACGGCCTCAGCTGCTAGAGAGAGATGCTCTCCAACCTGCTGAGCTGCCCGCAGGCTATGCAGGGTGCTCCACACTCGGTGAGCTGTCACCTAGGCTGCAGTGAGTCATTTCTGCTCCTGCCAGTAACCTCAGTAAAACTCATCGATTCACCAAACTGGACTTGAGTGCCCTTCTTTGGTCGGTTAGTAGTTCCCTGTCTTGGGTGAGTAGATGTTTGTTCTCATCACTGCAGAAAGAGATCACAGGACAGACAGAGAGACACCAAGGTCCATAAAAGTAAAGGGTATCAGTGGTGGAGTGGGAGATAGAGAGGGAAAGATAAAAATACTAAGACCATTGGGAGAGGCGGGGAAGGCAGAGACTCAAGGGGGAGACAAAAAACAAAACAAAACAAAACAAAAACAAAAAACGAACATTCTCTGTCCTCTGTTCTCAGGCCAGCCATGTCCACCTGTTCTTTCTTTGTTCCCAAATCATTGTCTCACTTTCTCGGCCTCCTCACCCCCGACCCTTGCTTTCTTAGTAGGTTGATTTCAGCCCTCCATGGTCTAGAGTCATTCTGGCATAAAAAGGAGTCTGGAAGGATATCAGTCAGGGAAGCTCCTGGTAAGGTATTGGAGACTAGATGGGTGTGGTGGTATATGCGTCATCCCAGTACCCCAGGGGTTGATGCAGAAGGATTTCTGTGAGTCTGGAGACGAACCAAGGCTTGTGAGTGGGTTCCAGAGCAGCCTGGTTACAGGTTTTGAGGGATGAGCATAGAGTCCCTCTCTTTGCAGCTGGGATGCCCCCTCCTCTGGAGCTCAGCCATGCCCAAGTGGGCTTCAATGCTGCAGCTCTGAGGAAGGATGGCTAGCATTTGTTTGGCTCTTGAGTCTCTCCAGTTGTTCAAAACTTCACCCAAGGTGACCATTCATTGAAATTGTTTCTTAAATTTTCAGGCTCACTAGGTTCACTCATATTTGGCTAGCCATTGTCGTGTCTGGCTCTTGGTGTCTCCCTCTCTGTCCTTGTTTCTGAACTTCCTGTTTCTGCTGGGTGCCTTGTGTGTGTTTGTGTAGGTGAACTTGTGAGAGTATATGTGCATGCAGGTGTGTTCGTGTGCACGTGGAGGCCAGCAGGCATCCTTCCTCAGGAATCATCTACTGTGGTTTTTTGAGGCAGAGTCACTCACTGGACCCAGCTCGCCAAATAGGCTAAGCTAGCTGGCCAGTGAACCCCAGGGATCTGCTTACCTCTGTCCCCCAGTACTGGGATACAAGCACATGCCATTATGCCCTTCAGCTCAGTTCTTCATACTTGCATGGCATGTATTTTACTGACTGAACCATCCTCTCAGGCCCAAGCTGGTTTGCTTCTCCTTCCTTCCTTCCTTCCTTCCTTCCTTCCTTCCTTCCTTCCTTCC
>CABHPQ010153245.1:40478-59096 GCA_902168405.1 Peromyscus aztecus | reverse complement strand
CTTCCTTCCTTCCTTCCTTCCTTCCTTCCTTCCTTCCTTCCTTCCTTTCTTTCTTTCTTTCTTTCTTTCTTTCTTTCTTTCTTTCTTTCTTTCGAGACAGGGTTTCTCCGTATAGCTTTGGCTCCTTTCCTAGAACTCACTCTGTAGCCCAGGCTCGAACTCACAGAGATCTGCCTGACTCTGCCTCCTGATTGCTGGGATTAAAGGCGTGTGCCACCACTGCCTGGCCTGGCTTGTTTCTTGTCTGTCTCTGCTTGTGTGAGACGGAGTCTCTTCCTGACTTATCCTTCAGTGCTCTCCCAGCTGACTTTCCCAATGTCTCTGTCTTCCTGTCTGTGGGATTTCAGGTCTCTGCTCCTGTCCTCACCTGGCAGGTGTCGTTCCCTTCTGTCTTGTCTCCTGCGCACACCATGCTCCGGGTGATCTTACCAGGGTAGGCACGCTCACACTCCTCCCGGGACACCAGTTGGACATTGGCACACTGAATGGTGTCTGGGAAGTCACCTAGGAGGAGGGAGATGGGCCTATGTGAGTCTTTCCTCTCAGGTCTTCCCCGCCCCACCCCACCCCCCATTTCCTGTTTCTCTCTCTTTGTCACTGACTTCCGATTTCCCCTTTCCCCATGATTATTGGCCTGGCTTCCTGACTGATCATTACTTTCTGAGTTCTCATTCCTCTTCTCATTGGCCCTTCATTTTTGTGGCCATCTTCTCCATGCTATTTATTCATCCACATTTGGTCCAACTCCTCAACTTTCTCCTCCCTCCATCCATCTTTTACCCATGAACAAACTAGCCTACTGGTCCTCTCATCAGCATCTTCTCATGGCCCTCCATCTACCATCCCACCTCCATCATTAGACCCCCTCCTTTTGGTCTCTTCAGCCACTCCCAACCACCTCCCCTCACTGACCATTTTCCATCTTGCCCCAGCCCAGGATCCGACAGCTGAGATTCTCCTCAGAGCAGTCTTTCTTCAAGGGCAGTGGCTGTATGTTTTGAGAGAATTTGACTGCATTTTTCAGATGCACCATCATGATGTCGTTGTCATGGGTGTCAGGGTTGTAGCGGGGGTGGATGATTGTCCGATCCACAAAGATCTGCCTTTGGTAATTCTCTGTTTGCCGTAGGTTGTGTTTCCCCAAGTGCACCTCCAGGTTCCTGGAAAGAAGGCAGCTGGGAATCACCTACAGGCCTGGCCTTCGCCTGAGGCTCCCAGAGAGATCATCTGGCCCTCTTCTCCCTCCTCCCTCGGTCTTCCCCAGCTCAGTCAAAGGCAAATTTATTCTTCTAGAATTTTGTCTTTAAAGTTTCCCTACGGTACTACTTGACAGTCAACTCCATAGCTGCAGGTTCTACGTGTACAGATTCAACTGACCGAAGATCAAAAAATACGGGGTAGCAGCCGAGCAAGTGATGTACACCTTTAATCCCAGCACTCTGGAGCCAGATGCTGGAGGATTTCTGTGAGTTTGAGGCCAGCCTCATCTATACAGTGAATTCCAGGCCAACCAGGACTACACAGAGAGACCCTGACTCAAACACAAGCAAACAAACAGCACACTGTTGAGAAAGGAGCTGGCGAGAGGGCTCAGCAGGTGAAGTGATTGCTGCACAAGCCCGCTGACCTGCGTGCCATTGCCAGAACCTGCACAAAGGCGGAAGGAGAGGACCTGACTCCACAAAGTTGTCCTGCGACCTCCAGAGGTGCACTGTCACACGTACACACCCATGAAACTAGCCTTAAGTAAAGAAAATCAAAATCTGCATGTATTAAACATATACAGACTTTTTTTCTTGTTATTGTTTCTCAAACAAAACAGTTTAACAACTATTTACGTAGCATTTATACTGCCATGGGCACTACATGCAATCTAAGCATAATTTTATTTATGAATTTATTTCTTGGTTATGAGCCTAGCTTTTAGTGGCTGAGCCCATGAATTTATTTTTTAAGATTAATTTTTTTAATTTAAATATATGTGTGGGTAGATGAGGTATGTGCATTTGAGTGCAGGTGCCCATGAAGTCCAGGGAAGGTAAGATGTTGGATCTCCGGGCATTGGAGTTAGAGGCAGTTGTGAGCTGCCATATGGGTGCTGGGACTGAACTCAGATCCTCTACAAGACATTATGTGCTTTTAACCCACTGAGTCATCTCTCCAACCCTATTTTTAAAAAAGATTTCATTTGATTTGTGTGTGTGTGTGTGTGTGTGTGTGTGTGTGTGTGTGTGTGTGTTCTGACTGGTGTGCATGTGCAGAGGCCAGAAAAGGGCTTTGGATCCCTCTGAGCTGGAGTTACAGGCATTTGATTTGCAGGCTGCCTGGCTTGTGACATGGAAGCTTGGATCCGAAGTTCAGTCCTAATGACTGGGGAGCAAGTGAACTATCAAGCTGTCGATGCAGCTCCCATTTTTTTTGGAGGGCATCTCTTGTAGCCCAAGCTGGCCTCAAGCTCCCTGAGTAGCTGAGGATTAGCTTGTGCTTCCAACTCTCCTGCCTTCATCTCTCAAGTGCTAACACTACGGTGATGCACTACCATGCCCAGTCTGGGAGATACTGGGTATGGAACCCAGCGCAATCACTCCACCAGCTCCTGCATTACCAGCCCCTGTAGAGATAAAACTTGGAGCTCATGCAAGGATATTCATGGACTACTCACAAGTGCTGCACTATTTCTTTTGTAAAGGGCTTGAGTATCTGAAAATCTTGGTATCCCCCAGGTCCTGGAACCTATGGATACCTGGCTGAACAAAGCTGCTTATAGGATGGTGAGTGCTCAGATCTGTCTCTCTCCTGAAGTCTGCATTGCACCCTCTGGATCCCCTTACATACATTTCTCAAAGAAAGAGACACTCACTTTTTTTTGCAGTGGGCAGCTGTGAGCACCCACTGTGGATGGATGAGGACTCCACCACACAGCAAGTGACCCGAGGTGTAGAGGGCAGCTTGGAAAGGGTGAGAATTCTTCAAGCAGGGACCACCGTGTACTACCTTGTCCTGCTCCTCGGTCCAGGCTGAGAGAGGGAAGATCTGAGTGAGAGGACTCAGAGAGCCTTCTGAGATGAACTGCAACCCGCTCAGTCCCTAACCCCATTCTCACCTCCAACCCTACCTCCCCCTCCTCCACTCCATCTCCTCTCTTCTTTTGTTTTGTTTTGTTATTGTTTGGTTTTTCCAGACAGGGTTTCCCTGTGTACCCCTGCCTGTCCTGGAACTCATTCTGTAGACCAGGCTGGACTCCAGCTCAGAGATCCACCTGCCTCTGCCTCCCGAGTGCTGGGACTAAAGGCGTGAAAGGAGTGTGCCAGATATCTCCATCCGCAAAGCCATACTTATCCTTTATCCTCAAATCCACCTCCAGACTTGTTCTTAGCCAGCCTCTCAGGGCCTTCCTCATTTCAAAGCCACCTAGTCCCATCCTAAACTAGCCTCTGCCACCAATGCCCATCCATCTATCACCCCCCCCCATATTCCTTTCATCACCTGATTTAGCAAGAACCAAGCACAGGGCCAGCGTCTTCACCGTCAGCATCTTCATGGTCACCTTGAGCGGGAAGCCAGCGGTTCTGTCAGTCATTCCCAGCCTCTGTCCAGGACCCCACCCTGCTCCTCCTTTGCCCTCTCCATCCTCACTGTCCTGTCCTACGCTCCTGCCCTTGTTTGATCTCTGCCCCCTTCTCACCTCCTGGTTTCTCATCTCCCAACCCACACCTTGAATCTGAGGGTTCCGTGAGAGCAGACGCAAGACAGGATACAGACCATGTGCATGGTTCCAGTTGCTTTAGGAAGAAACACAGCCAACCTTCCTGACTCCCTAGACTCTGGTCCCCCTTCCTACTAACAGAGGTTAGTCCCAAGGGGTCACTGACCCTCTTCCTCTCCGTGGGACTTCCTTTTCCTCCTTGACTCCATCCTTACACTTTACTCACCCCACACCTATAGGTGTTGCGGCACATGTGTCTTACCGTTGGTGGCCAGCAGTGTACCTGCCAGCACTTAGGTGGGGAAAATGACGAGGCAGAAACAGTCAGCAAGGCAGGGTGCTCCACGAGAGAAGGGGCAGGACAGACTGGCGGAGGTTGCCTTAGGATCCGAGCTGCACAGGGAGGGAGACACCTGGGTGCAGGATCCCAAGAATAGACCGTCTCCTAGAAGCCTGCCTGCTTCTATG
Source organism: Peromyscus aztecus (assembly GCA_902168405.1). Lineage (NCBI taxonomy): Eukaryota > Metazoa > Chordata > Mammalia > Rodentia > Cricetidae > Peromyscus > Peromyscus aztecus. The sequence goes on along the minus strand of CABHPQ010153245.1, from coordinate 54,922 downwards.
GCCTCTGAGAAAGAGGCCGGCTCTGTCCTCAGGCTCTCTCAGCTTCCTTTTAACTCCTCTCTCTTCAAGTCTCTTCTCCAGGAGGAAGCCAGACACACCCTTCTCTTCACCCAAGCCTCCCACATACATTCCTTCTGCCCCACGGCTCTGCTCCTGGTGACCCCTGACCAGATAGCTACAGAAAAGGCAGTACCTAGCTCTGGTCCCTAGTGACCCTGAATCTTCAGATCCTGAGAGAGGAGCTGAGTCTGTTCTCCTGGGTCTGAGGGAGGAGGCTGGGGCTTGGACCCCTGAGTCTAGAGGGCTGGAGCTAGTTTCCTGGGTTTGAGGGAAGAAGGCTAGGGCCTAGACAAGTCTGAGGGAGGAGTGTTGGTCCTGGACTCTTGGGTCTGAGGAGGAGGGATGAGCCTGAACCCCTGATCCAAAAAAGGAGTGTTGAGGCCGAAATCATTGGGGCTGTGGTGGAGAGAGATGGGAGCTCGTTCTTGGTTTTGGACTTGTAGGATTTGGGATGTAATCAGACTGAGTGCTGAGTGCCAGCTCCCAGGTTAGTCAGTGGTGCCCTAGCCTCCACAAGTACCCCGCCTATACCCGCTAGGAAGCCTGCAGGATCTCCTCCTGGGTTTGTATCTCTGAAGCACTGGAACCAGCTGCCCAGGTTCAGTGGGGTCAGGCTGACTCATCTACCCGTAAGTCCGTCTGTGGGTGCTGAAGACCTCCACATCCCCAGGAGAGTGGGAGCTGCCAGCCAGCTGTTGAGAAACGGTGTTTCGTTGTTTCACTAAACTGTCCCCCGCCCCTAACCCGGGCTGGGAAGCAGGATGAGCAATGTGGGGAAAGAGACTTCCAACAATCAGGCATTGTCTGTCCCCAGAAACCTGGTACCATGCTCCCAGCAGCTCCCTTTCTCAACCTCGGTTCCAGGAAGATGGGCGGCAGGCTATCTCAATGACTTCCCTTTGTCCCAGTGTGACTAACAATCTGGCTGGGTCCTTGATCTGAATATTTTAGAGCTCTGGACCCTCTCCTCCGGGACTGCTCCACCTTCGGTTCTCTGGCTCCATCCCTCTCTGTGTCTGCCTATGCCTGTCTCCCTCCATCTCAAATGTATTTGCATCTCGCAAGCCTTTGCTCTGCTGTTTTTTCTTATTTTTCTCTGTCCTTTGTGTCTCAGACTTTCTCTGTCTCCGTTTGTCTGTCTCTCTCCTAGCCCCCTGGACTCTACATATCTTCTGTTTCTCTGCTGGCTCTTTCCTTGTACTATTTGGGGGAAATGTGTGTGCACTTGGTATGCAGTGATATTCCTGGGGTATAAGAAAGGATGACATGGTGTGGGGGGAGGGAGCCAGTGAGGTGCAGGAGGGTGTGTGGACTCACTGGTTAGATTTCGCACATCCAGAGAGACACACAGGTAGAGAGAACCTGGCATGCAATAACTGGGGAGCAACACCAAGGGAGATAAGCAAGAGCACTGGGAAGCTATGTCACGAACTGGAAGAATTACGGGGAGGTGCCTTTGAACTTGGGTCTGAGAAGCAAGAGTCGGGGAAGAAGAGAGGATGCAGGCGTGTGTGGGAAGAGCAGGCAGTGGTCAGTGTGGGCTGCGAGGGAGGGACTTATGGAAGGTGGAGGGTGGAGGGACGCGGGGAAGGGTGTGGGGATAAAGAGGAGAAATGGGGACATACTAGGAAACCAACAGGCAATAGCAACAGCAAGCATGAATAATGTGCCCCTCAGCATTTGCTGGGCATGGCACCTCATGTGACCTTCTCCTGTCTCCTTGTATTAGTCAGTTCCCATCACCCTGGTTAAGAAAACTCAGTTGGCACTTCACACTAGGTCTCTTCTGGACTTAGCATCTTCTTCTTGTGTCCCACTATTTCCCCAGACACAGTCAGTTCCCCTCACACAACCCCGTGGCCATCCAGCCTTGTCCCCCTGCCTCCCTTCTGTGGGAACCACTCCTCTCTGTTCCCGCGTCCTGGCCCCAGTGCAGACTGGGTCTTCCCCATCTGAGCACTCTCCGTTCTCTGGTCACTCTCTAGACTACCAGAGGGCTGTCGCTGCACTTCGCTTGGACTAACTCTGGCCTTGCTTCTTACAAGTCTGCCCCAACTTGTCGTGCCTCTTGGGACAAAGTCTGAGACTGGAGGATCTTCAGCAACTAGGGGATAGAAGCATGGCTCAGTTGTAGAGTCCCTTCCTGGAATTCTCCAGCAAGGGGATGGAGATGTGGTTCAGAGGTAGAACATCTTCTGAGAATCCCTCAGTGAGGGACCAAGGGTGCGGCTTATGTTAGAGCCCCTGCCTAGGATCCTACAGTGATGGGTTGTATGTGTAGCTCAGTGGTATATTACCTGCCTAGAATCCCCCAGTGAGGGGCTGGAGGTGTAGCTCAGAGGTAGAACATTTGCCTAGAATCCCCCAGTGATAGTCTGGGGTGTGGCTCAGAGATTGAGAGCATGCCTAGCATGGGCAAGTTCCTCAGTTCCATTCCTCAGCATTATCAAGTGGTGTTATATGTTCTTGTTGCCAGGATGTGAAGTAGTGGCTATGTTAAGTAGTTTTGCTTAGCCATTCCACATTGTATGTGTACATTCATTAAATAGCATAAGAATATGTAATTTTCATGTGTTCCTTGAAAGTAAATTTAAGAAATAAAGGAAGAGAACAGCTAAAAAGATACAGCAATTGATTGAGTTTGGTGGCATAGGCCTGTCATCCCAGCTAGTTGGGAGGCTAAGACAAGACTATTGCAAGTTCAAGCCTAGTCTAGGCCACAGAATGAATCTCCATCTTAAAATGAAAAGGAAAAAGGAAGTTGGCATCACAGCTCCGCAATTCAATATTGACCTATCGGGTATGAGGCCCTGGGTTCAAGTCCCAGTATGGTAAAATGAAACAAAACAAAATCAGGAACTTATTCAATTCCTTTATGTAACTCAAGAAATTAAAGGTACGTGAATTTAGAACATGGAAGTTATCAAAGGACCCATTTGCTTCATGTCCTGGCATACTGAGTGCTTGGAATCTGCTCAGCCTTTTACATTTATAACCCAGCTCAGTGGGAACTCATTCCTTTCCAGCCTTGAAGGCCCATGATTGCCCTGGCTATTCACTGCTCGGGCCAGCCCTACCCATCATTCTGTGCTCCGGCTTTTGAGACCATATCGAGTGTCCTGAGTTGCTCCATACCCCGTGACCTCGGAGTCTCTTCTCCTGAGTTTCTTCCTCTTCGTTTCATGCTCTCTCCAATTTTTGCTGTAGACCACCTCTTCTCCCTTTGGTCTCGGCTGGAGCATTGCCTCTTAGAACAAGTTTCCACTGGACACCACCCAATGCCACCTGTCACGGTTGGGTTAGTCATTCTCTTGTGTGGGCTTCCACAGGTGTCTCTTTCCAGGTGTTACCCTGGACCGGAGCCATTTGTATCAGTGTCCATCTCCTTCACTGGATCTCGAGCTCCATGAGCATGGACTGCACTGACTCACTGCTGCATCCACAGGGAATTCAGGAAATGTTGACCCATGACTACCATGACTTCATCCACTCCTCTTGTAGATAGGAAAACTGAGGCACAAGGTAGGGAAGTTCATTGCTCAGGCACAAGCACACAGGAAGTGACAGAGACTGCATTGACACTCAACTTCCAACACTGTGGTATTCCAATATAACATAAGCCAAAATGGCAGCATTCCAACTTGGAGGATTCTAATATGACCTACCCCAACATGTTATATTCTAACATGATATATTCCAACACGGTATGTTCTAACATTGTTCCAAAATGACGTCTTTCAGCATAGTAGTATTCCAACATGGACGTCTTCCAATACAACAGAGATTCAGCCCATCTCTCTACAATTCCCCAAAGATGATAATACAATTCCTCACTGTAATACAAGGTGAGTGGGCCCAGGAGAAATCATCCATGATGGGAAAGGAGGGGACACATAGGATTTGAGTCTCTCATGGCCTACCCATGCCCGTTCCTGACCCATTGCCTCCTCTCTATTCCCATATTACTGGTGGGACTAGAAAATCTTTAAAGAAAGAATGAAGCCCTCCTATCCACTGTCACTGACTTTTATTATCTTCCCATCCTTACCTCTGATCAGACCATGCATGTTTAAGTGTCTGAATGTTTGTATCTAAATCGACTTACTCAGCTAAAATCTTCAATAAAAAATTTTAAAGGAAATTTTATGAGAGTAAACAGGAAAAATATGAGAAGTAATAGGACTGAGAAGTAACTCTCATTGGTGCTTTGTACTGTGTCTGATGCTGTTCCAGCACTGTTTACATATGAAATTATTTAATCTTTATGATGATGCCAAGAGGTGGGAGCTTGGCCTCCCACTTGAAGGAACACAGATGAGGAAGAAAGACGGCAGGATAGGAAGGGCAGACAGTGGGCTGGGGTTGCAGCTCAGTGTTAGAGCTTCTACTTCCCAGGGGAGGAGAAAGAGGGAGGAGAAAAAGAAAGAGAAGAGAGAGAGAGCCAGAGAGAGAGGACTAAGGTGGAGGGGGAGAGGGAGAGAAACATTAGGAGAGGAAGGAGAAAAGGAGAGACAGAGAAGAAGAGAGGAGGGAGGAGAGAGAGACAGGGGAGCAGAGAAGAGGAGGTACACTGGTGAGGAGCAGAGGAGGGACAGGAGGCCAGGAAGGGAGGGGAGAAGACAGGGATAAGGAGGAGAAACACCATACACAGGGTGGGTATTCCTGGGAAAATTGGGGTTCCTATTTGGAATTCTTAGTCTTGTTAATAAAAGAATTTAAAAACCGACTTGGGGTAATTTTATTAGAAATTGGGGGGCAGGGCATATATGAAATCACCAAAAATTAATAAAAATATCTTCTTAAAAAAAACAGAGACGGCAAGCTGCCTAGAGGAGGGAGGTGGAGAAGGGGCAAGAAAGAAAGCTGTGATTTTTGCTGGCATGTTCAGCAATGGAGGTTGGCAAGCAGCTGCAAAGTGGGAGTGGAAGAGGACCTCAGAGAAAAGGTGAGAAATCCCTGAGTGTCAGGGAAAGTACACCTGGGCTTTGGCCAGTACCTAAAAGAAAAAGATTGAAAAGTAACTCAGAAAAGCATTCAGGCAGCATGAGCTCCTGCATGGAGGAGGGGTTTCTGGGAAGGGTGAATTCATGATCTCATTAAGGGGATAATTATTCCTCCCTTCACCTTAGCATGCCTTCAGGTGAATCAGATTTCCAGGGAGGTGGACTCCTGACCAGGTGATTGACAGGTCCGTCTGGACTAACTCTGAGCAGATAGTAGTCTATAACAGCCTGTCATGTCCTAATCTTTGAAGCAGATCAGTGACATGTCTCCACCCAGACCAGAGGTAGATTCCATTCTTTTGACCAGGAGGAAGTCATTCTCTCTGAATGATCTTCAACGAAGACCTGATGTCTCTGCCTATTCTTTTCCTCCCTTCCTCCCTTCCTCCCTTCCTTCCTTCCTTCCTTCCTTCCTTCCTTCCTTCCTTCCTTCCTTCCTTTCTTCCCACCTCCTTCCTTCCTTCGTTCCTTCTTGTTCACAAACACTGGACATTTAATATCTACAAAGCTGATATGACCCATGTCATGCTTGTTTTTTTTAAGAGCATCTCCTATTATTCCTTGATAATTTTACACATGCATACAAGGTGCCATGATTGTATCCACCCCTTATTTTCCCTCCCACTCTCTCTGAACATCCCCACCTTATCTCTTTCCCACTTTCAAGTCCTCTCCTTTCTCTTCTTCCTTCATTTTATTGTTGTGGGGTATTGAGTCCAGTTAGTTCTGCCTGTTAAAATGTTGGTAGATCTTGTTGACTCCACTCCAGGCCCCCTCTCTCTTTTCTCTCCTTTCTGCTCTCTCTTCTTTCCTCTCCTTTTATGCAGGTAACCATGTTTGCTGTGCATTCATGAGTGTGACAGCAGCAGACAGTCGTGTCCAGGAGAAAGCGCTCCACAGTACTACCCCATCCTTCGGCATTATTTTTGCACATTCCTCCTCAGTGTTCTCCGAGCCCTGGAATTACTGATGTGAACATTCAACAGTCACTTGCTTTAATCACTTTGACCAGGCATGAATCTCTGTGTTTCTGCCCACTGCAGAAAGAGGTTTCTCTGGTCAGAGTTGAGAGCAGCGCTAATCTATGGGTATAAACACAAACATTTAGAAGGCAGCTTGACAACATGACCATTTAAGCTAAACAATGATAGGTCCCCCAAGGGCCAATGACCTCCCAAGCCATGGGCTATTGACCAGGTTTGCGATACCAGCATGAATTCCCTCCTGTGAAGCAGGCCTTAAATCCAGTCAGAAAGTGGATGATTACTCCTATTAAACCTCACGTCACTAATACACCAGTCAGGGTACATCTTGCTGATCCCCACGTTTTAATGAGTTCAAAGATGATATTTCTCTTTATAATGTTACCAAGAGATGGAATCCAAAGCCAATCATGAAGGGAAGGTCCATCTTTGTTGGCCTCCAAGGCTGTTAATCCCTGTCTATCTACCTAACAAGAAAGGAGAGGGAAGAGGAGGCCAGAGGAGAGAAACACACACACACACACACACACACACACACGCACGCACGCACGCACGCACGCACGCACGCATGCATGAGCAGAGAGAGACAGACAGAGAGAAACAGAGTCAGAGAGAGATTTTAGGTGCTACAAATAGGTTTTTAATGCAAGAAGCCAAGTTCCAGAAGCTCCTGGTTTTAACTATAAGTCTACTGTCCGGTCAAAGAAAAACAAAGCCCTTTCCAAACAACCCAACCCGAGTGTAGACTTATATCTTTGTAACCCGATCAGACTCTCACTGTAGCCAGGCTCAGGGGCTCCAGCTTGAGTCAGGGCCATCATGACTCTGCGTTACTTTGTTAAAAGTTATGTTTTATTTTATTTCTGAGTGGTGTGCATGCGTGCGTGCATGCGTGTGTGCGTGCGTGCATGTGTGTGCATGTGAATGTTGACACTGGATATCTCTACCTTATTTTTTTGAGACAGTGTCTCTCACTGTCTAGAGATAAAAGGACTGGCTGGCAAGTGAGGCCCCTATAGATCCTTTGTCTCAATCTCTTCAGCAATTGTGGTGGTTGCATCGTGAGGACATCCCCCCCCCCCAAGGCAAGGCCACCACAGAGCCGATGGCCGATGCAAAACACACAGGGGTTTATTGATAATAAGCAAGCCCAGGCTTGGTCCATGTCCAACATTTGACACAGCGGGTGGAGGAGGACGGCCCTGAGCTCTCAGGGTGAGGGGTTTTTAAAGGGAAAAACCACAAGCAGGGTGGTACAAGCCTTGGCATCATATGATTCGGTGAGGGTGTGTAACCTTTGAATTTACTGGTTGGGGGTTACAGTTATCATTTGAGAGCAGGCTGGACAAATCCCAGGCTCTGTCCTTGAGCTGCCATGGAGGCTGGCTGGCCTCCCACGTTCACATTGACCCATGCACGTAGCTCTAAGTTGGTGAGGGGTCCCAGACAGTAAACAACTGGCTGAACCTTGGGCAGTCAGAGTACATGCAGAAAGGGAGCTACTGCAAGGACTATGTCTTTTGTTCATGGCCCTCCCAGAAACTGCTTGCTCAGGTCTCAGACTGACAGCCTGTTATGGCTTCTGCTTGGTCCTTTCACAATAAGACTGCAAACACGTGCAAAGCCAGGTGCTGATTTCATTCCAGGCTTGGGGATCCAAACTCAGATTCTTGTGCTGCATAACCAGCACTTTCCCATTGAGCCATCTGTAAGGATTCTGTCCTTAATTACGTCACCAGGCTGCGCCGGCGTCCCAGCCTAAAAAGCGGGCGTGCCCTCTCTGTGCCCTCTTTTTCCGCACTTTCTCCTTCCGTACTCTGTCTCTTTCTGTCTCTCTGTGTTTCTCCCTCTGTCTCCCTCTCCCTCTCCACCCCGCCTCTCTTTCTCTCTCTCCCTCTCTCTCTCCCTCCCTCTGTCTCCCAATAAAGCTCTAGAAAGGTAACCATGGCTCGTGATTCTTCCATCACCGATACACCCAGCACTCTCTTTCATCGGCATGGCCACCGCGGGTGGCGGCCAGTCACAAGCTGTTGTTTAACCAACACCATCCCCAAAGCCCTCCTCTGACCTTTTTAAGACAGGGTCTCACTATGTAACCTTGACTAGCTTGGAACTGGCTATACAGACCAGGATGACCTTGAACTCACAGAGATCTTTCTGCCTCAGCCTCCCAAGTGCTGAGATTAAAGATGTGCACCACCATGCCAGGCCCTTTAAATTTTTAGATTGAATGGTGATTTGGGTAGTTTGAAGAGAGGAAAAGTTGATGAAACTCCATGGAGATGGAAGGCCAGATTCCCTTGACATTCCTTAAATTAGACACAGGTCCAGAAAACGACAGGTCTGGATTTAAGCCTGATGGAGGAAGGCCAGGGACTGGACTCCTGGGTCTGAGGAAGAAGGGGTAGGGTATGAACCCTTGGAGCCTGGGAAAGGAGGGCTGGGTTTGAATTCTGGGTCTGAATTCTGGGTCTGAGGGAGGAGGCTGGGGTCTGTGCTGTGTGTCGCCATGTACAGAATGTCGTGGCTGCAGCATTTCTGGCTGACTGGCTGAGAGCCATCAGTGGAGACTCTGAAGAAGGAGCCATGGGAAGAACCCAAATGATGTTTGTGGGGAAGAAATTCCAGGAAACAGGAAGGATGGGTGGGAGGGGCGGGCCCTCGGCTGCACTGCATCCCTTTGTCAGCAGACTCTGAGTGTCACTGCCCAGAGAAGGAAGGCAGGTTGCCTAGGTGGGGCTCTGCCCTGAGTCACAAAGCACCCCTCCCTTCCAGAGCACCCCTAACCTTTTGGGAGAAACCTGCTCATCACCTTCTTCCTCTGGACCTCAGCTCCTGGATGACCCCCAAAGGACCTAAGTGTCCAGACTGTGCCTCCCCCACGCCCCACCGAAAACTTCCTCTGTCACCTGAAATACAGGCGCTTCCCATCCCTTCACCTTGGTGACGTAGGTACTTACCCCCCATTTTTTCTTCCCTCCCTCCCTCCATCTCTAGCTGCCATTTTGCATGTAAGGAAAACAGAAACCCAAGAATAGAGAAAAGCAGTCCACTCACCACTCACCAGGCTACAATGTCCTTAAAAATAAAAAATATTGAAGATACTTCATTTACACTTTTATTCAGTCTTGTGTGTGTGTATGTGTGCAGGTACACATGTGCCATAGCACATCTGGAGGTCAGAGGGTAACTGGAGGAGTCAGTTATTTCCTTCCATATTGTAGGCCCTCGAGATGGAACTCAAGTCCCGTCAGGCTTGGCAGCAAGCACCTTTACCCACCGAGCCACCTTGCTGGTCCAGTTACAATTTCTTAGCCGACTCTTCCTCGATGGCCTCCTCCCTCCACCATCGATGCTTCCAGTTTCCCACCATCACTTTCCAGGCTACAAGTGCACACATGAACATCACTTGAATTTTATTCTGCATATGTTTCATTTGACACGCCCAGCTCACATCAATTGTTACACTTCATATCCCCATTAAATATCACACAATAACAGTCACTCTTGCATAAGGCCGAGCAGTACAGCTTAGGCATTATTTTTCATGAGTTCATAATATTCCGAAAGAAAGCAATCTATTATTTAAATATTCAAAACTTTAGAACACATTAACAGTTTCCATTCTTTTTCTCCTTACAATAAACAACGTAACCGATCCAAACTTGGTTCTATTTTTTGTTTTAAGAATGCTCTAGAATTGGAGGACCTGAGTCAAAGGCAGTGGATGAAGGTCTCAAAGTTACCAGCTACTTTCCAATAACGGACTGTAGGAATTCCTAGATCTTGCACTTGAAAGTGTTGGACTTCTGGCATCTTCCACAGCCATGGGGTTTCGTAGTCTTTTGACTTAATTTGCTTTTAGGTCTCTGGGGTTCCGATTGGTTTATAAACTTGGCATAGTGTTGAGGCTTTGCTATGTCTTGGAGGAAAAGTGAAGCCAGACAGGACTGTGCTCCCACAAGCTTCCTTACTCTATAAGCATGTCCCTGGAGGCTCACGGCTCGACTCCTGGTCCATTAGCGAAAGGTTTTCATGGTGGTCTGCAGCCACCGTTGGTACTTGCAGACTTGAGTGTAGACACCTGGGTCATTGGGCTGGCCACAAGGGTAGGTTCCCCAGGATACCAGACCTTGAAGGGTGCCTTTGCACACCAACGGCCCTCCTGAGTCACCCTATGGGGAACAGAGAAGGTCAGTGTTGGCTTCAGAGGACCCCCAGGCCACTCTCACATACCCTCCCGTTCAGTCTTTGACAAACTGAATCATCTTCACCCCTGACTAATGAGCATGGACTCACTGCCTTCGGGAACCAATGGGAGAGCGGGAATTCATACTAACACGGTGGTAACCTGAGTTCCATTAAAGCCTCTTGGCAGGAAAGGGTGGGACTTCCGGATTCAAGTACAATTTCCTTACTGATAAAGTCTATTTACTAAAGCTGGTGAGAAGAGGCGTCGTCTCTAAGGGTTGGACATGTATCCCTGGGCTGCCAGGTAGCTGGCCCTGGCCTGAGGAGAGGGGAGAAGGAAGAGGAGGAGGAGGGAGGGAGGAAGAAGAAAGCAGAGAGAGGAGGCAAGAAGATGAGAGAGGAAGAAGGGGGAGGAGAGAGAAAGGCAGGGAGACAAGGAGAGAAGACGGGGGCAACTGAGAGAGCAGAAGAGGCGGAGAGGAGAGGGAGACAGAGACAGAAGCCAGGCCTGGCCGGAGACAGCAGAAGGAGAAAGGAATAAAATACAGTTAGGATTAAAAAGAAAGAGGCAGAAAAATGTTGTCCAAAGACAGGCGAACTGAGAAGAGACCGGGAGAAGTGGGACAGATCTGTTCTTGCCCCACGATCAGGTCCATGGTCAGGCATATGGATCAAGCAGAAAAGGTCAGAGGTCATCACAAAAAATGAGTTAAAAGTCAAGTGGAGACTGGGCACCAGCACTTCAGAGTAGGAGTTCAAATCCTGCCTCAGCTACACCGTGAGTTCAAGACCAGACAGGCTGTATAAGATTGTCTCAAAAACAAAACAGGGTGCTGGAGACATGACTCAGTGGTTAAGAGCACTGACTGCCCTTGCAGAGGACAGCAGGTTCAGTTCCCAGCACCCACGTGGTAGCTCACAACCACCTGTAACTGCAGTCCCATAGAGGTCTGACACCTACTTCTGGCCTCTTTGGGCACCAGGCACATGTGCAGTATACTTACATACATGCAGGCAAGACATTCATTCATACACATAAAAAATTTCAAAATAAATCTTAGAGACAAACTTCAACAAGGAATGTTCGGCCTAGAGTACTGTTCACCCCTGCAAACTCTGCCTGCCCTTGGGAAGCTGAGGCAGGTATATTGCTTTGAATTTGAGATTAGCCTTGGCTACATAGTTCTAGGTTAGCTTTGGTTACATCATTTCAGGCTAATCTGGGCTGTAGAGTGAGTTCCAGACCAGCCTGGGCCACAGAGGAAGACTGTCTCAAAAATGCAAAAATAAAATAATATCAATCACTGAGTTCTGAAGCTTCTGCAGAGTTTGGGCTGGAAGTAGGAGGCTGACTCACATTCCTGCATCTCCCCTCCATGTTTCTCAGCTCCACTAAACTACTGGCTTGTGTCTAGTTCATTCCATGCATGAACTGCAGTTGTTGACCAGCAGAAAGTGAGAGAGTTAAGGAGGTGGGACCTGGGGCATGGCCAGGACGGCCTGGGACAAGGAGCTCCATGCTGCTGTGGACAGACAGGAGCTGGGGGCCGGGGCAGTGGGGACTCACATTGCAGGTGTTGGTCTTAGAGTCAGGAATGCCAGCGCACAGCATGGTTTTCCCCAGCAGGTCCTTGTACACCTTCTTGCAGTCCCTGGAGGAGATGAGCTTCACGTCCGAGCACATAAGGTTGGAGGGGAAGGTCACTGTGGGGAGGAGGGTGTTGGCTAGTGCTATGGTAGGGACTGAGTGGGGGGAAGCCGAGGGGCTGGATCAGGATCAGGGACCAAAGGGAAGAGGACAGGGATCTGGAATCCTGGGATTGAGGGAGGAGGGCTGGGCTGGATTCCCACCCCCAGGCAGTCTCACCATCTGGGCTGGTTGTGGTGCCCCATCCAGAGACAGTGCAGGAGGTCCCTGGGGGTTCACAGTGTGATGTAATGTTGACTTTCTGCACTTTGGATGACAGCTTGGCTGGCTTATCCATCCTCACGAGCATGATGTCATTGACATGGGTCCTTGTGGAGTAGCCAGGGTGTCTGAATGACCTTGTGGCCTTGATCTTCTGGGCACTCTGATCTCCTATCTTATCACTGCCCAGATGCACAATGTACTGACTGCGAGAAGGAGGTGACACTCAGGGAGAGCGAGACCCAGAGAGCACAGACACACCATGCCAGGCCTTGCAGCACCTACCCCATTTTGCAGTGGGCTGCAGTGAGCACCCAGCGTTCGCCGACCAGCACTCCTCCACAGTGGAGCTGATCTCCTCTGAGCAGGGCCACCTGCCATGGGTGGGAGCCTTTCTCACATGGGTAGCCATCTATAATCCTGTCGCCATTTCTCTCGCCCTGGTCTGGACAGAGACACAGACACACATGCGCGTCCAGCATCAGAGGGAGACAGACACACAGCAAGTGGCAGTCAGAGACGATTCTATAAGGCTCAGGAGTAAAGACAGACGACAAGACCGAGGATCACGCAGAGGTAAGAGCGGGTTGGGGACAGACACGGGACCACTCAGAAAACCCCCACTACCATGTCATCCACAGGTAGCCACAGACTGCTGGAGTCTGCAGAGGCCCCACGGAGCCTGTCTGACTGAAACAACAGAGGGTCACAGTGACTGGGTCGGCCCTCCTGTCACAGCTGGGTGAGGGGATTCAGTCTCAGGGTGTTGGGGACACTGGGCAAGCTCTCACCTCCTTGTCCAGCGGTTTCCAGGGCTAAGGCCAGCAGCACAGTTAGCAGGGGAGGGAGCCAGACTCCCACCATGGTGTCCGTGGCTCAGGGGCTGCCAGATGAGAAAGTTAAATGTTGCCAGAGCTACAAACGTTGAGAGATGAGGCACTAAGATACAGGCCTACCCCTCCTCCTTTGGACCCAGGAGCCCAGGCCCCAAACTGCCTCTCTCTGGGATTCAGAAATCTAGACAGAGCCTTCTTCCCGCAGACCTTGGGGTTCAGACCCCAGATCTCCTCTCTCAGACCCTAGAGTCCAATCCCAGCCCTCCTCCCTTAGATCCAGGGGTCCAGACCCCAGCCTTCTTCCCTCAGATACTAAAGTCCAGACTCTAGACTTCTCCCTCAGACTCTGGGATTCAGACTCAAGCCCTCTTCTTTCAGCCCCAGTCTCCAGGACGGTTTGTGCACATCCCCTGCTGAAAGTCCCTCTCACCTGGGAGAGTTTCACTTGCTTAGGCTCCGTCCTGGGTCAGGAGCCCAGTGCCTTCAGGTTCTGTAGGGCAGGTCCTTTTATAACCACCCCTGCCCCCGCACCGCCTCCAGCACCCCGGGGCACGGGTGGAGCTGTCTCAGAGTGCCTTCCCTCGGCTTTGAGTTTAGGGTTATCTGGAATCCCTGAGGCAGCCCTAGCAGTAGATAGATACCACAGATCTCTCCCTCCACCCTCTTGACTGCAGCCGGGCAGGGCGGCTCCCATACAGCCACCCGCGCACATTCTGGCTCCACCATGTCAAGGAGTCGCTCCCTGGAGCAGAATTCAAGCACATGCAGAGGTGCATTCAGTTTGGAGTTTTACACAAATCATTTACTAGCTCTGACTTTTTCTCAGGGTGGCCCAGCCCCCACACCATGATTGCGACCAATGTGTTAGAACTCCTGCCTGTGGATCCAGTCCTGTCTTGGAGGCTGAACTCACTCCCAGCCCAAACAAACAAAATTTAAAAGAAGATTCCACACCAGCAGAATGCTTACGGATGTTAGTCTAGTCTCTGTCCTTGTGTTCATTTAAAAATAATTTACATTACATTATTTATTGTCTGGGTGCATGCATGCCATGGTTTGCATGTAGAGGTCAGAGGACAACTTTAGGGGGTTGTCTCCTTCCATCATGTGGCGCCTGGTGGCAAGCGTCTTTACTCACTGACTGTCTCACCAGTGCTCATACTGATCTTTAATCATATTATACATCGGTATCTCCACACAGTATGTTTTATAACAAAGACGTAAATATCAGACATTATATAGTAGAATCTCCACCCTGACCCCTGACCCCAACTGTTTTCCTTATCTCAATTCTTTTTTCAAAAGATTCTACTCTTTGTTTCTTTGGTGGGGAGAACATTGGGAATTAAACCTAGGACCTTGCACATAGTAGGCAGGGGCTCTACCACTGAGCCACACCCCCAGCCCCTCACTGGGGGATTCTAGGCAGGGGCTCCACCACTGACCACACCCCAGCCCCTCA